>JAUZSX010319642.1:0-11739 GCA_034780655.1 Idiosepius hallami | reverse complement strand
AGGGTAACACCGAATATATAAAGCCCGGGTAAGAGCACGTAAAAATG
The DNA here is from genome assembly GCA_034780655.1 of Idiosepius hallami. Classification (NCBI taxonomy): domain Eukaryota; kingdom Metazoa; phylum Mollusca; class Cephalopoda; family Idiosepiidae; genus Idiosepius; species Idiosepius hallami. Next base: position 11,692 of record JAUZSX010319642.1, on the reverse strand, counting down.
GCCTTGTGCCAAACTTGGGGGTGCTCACAAGTAAATATCATAAATAAAAAATATTTCCTTAGTGGTTTTGATGCTTGCTTACTCTATTGGAATATTTATATATGACCCATATAATTTGGTAACACATTAAGAATAAAAGTAAAATTTTAGAAAAATAATTCTAAAGAATTTTATTTAGTAAGAAACCAGTAACAGTTGGTATTTAGAAAACTTCTAGTAAATGGATTGTATATAACTTGTAAAAAGTTGCTAAATTCTCGATAATTATGGGTTAATAGTACAATAATATTTCTTTAAAATTTTGACTAAAAAGGAAAACATTTGTTACGACACAGTTCTTGGCATAAAAAGCTAACTGTTAATAAGAAATTGCTTTCCAGAATTATCAAAATGAGGCTTGATAATTTATGTATTGAGTTTTTAGACTTTTGTTCTCTTTTTTGTTATTATCATACTAAGAATCCTTGATAAGGATTGAGGATTTGTGTATCAATTGTTATTGGTTTGAGTTATTTTAAAAATTGTCAAGCATTTGTTTATTTACATTCTGACAACAATGGTTAGGTCTCAAACGGTGATTAGTTTTTATCTGTCCCAGATAGTCTCAAACATAATAGCTTGTTATTCCGTAGCATTAAAGTGCAAACCTGCCCAAAATTCTATCTATGAAAGTTCCAAGGTTCAATCTGAAATTCCTCAGATAAAAAAAAGGCACTTTTACTAGTCAACCCAACATTCATTGCCAGCTGGCTTGCTTTCCTGGATGTGCACTTTATTATTAATAAAATGAGACTGATTTGGTTATTATTTCATTTTTTATGATTGCAAAAAAGAGACCATAACTGGAAGATAAACCTATTTGACTACTACACCAAGTTCCAAAAATATGTCTTAATGGCCCATCATATTCTGCATAGAATGAATGGAAATGAAAATAAATCCACAGAAGTGAAATAATGCTAGTATATCTTTTAAATATATTTGAATTTCATTTCAAATGCCTGAAGAAAGGTATTCAGCTAGATATTAGATGAGTAATAAATCTCAAAATGAGGCTTGACAAGTTCATGCTACATAATTCTGAATATTTATCAATGGTATCTTATTTTTTTTTAGTATCTATTTGTATGATGAGTAAAAAAGGTATAGAAGTGAAATATAATTACTTAGTGCAATGCTCTAGAAATTTTACATGAATGAATAAGTTTGATATGAACAAACAAAAAACAATTTGAAAACAAAAAATGAACAATAAATTAGGAAAAGAAAAATAGTAAATAGAAATACAAAAAAACAAAAACAAACAGTGAGAAAAAAAAATGTTCTAACAATTTGTACAAAAATCTGGTACAAAGCATACAATCATATCTTATGAACAGCATTAAAATGATATTTAAAACATTTTAGAAATAGTAATAACTGGCTGGATCAGTGAGAATTTTCATGAATATGTAGAAAGTAGATGTAACTCATTTATATCGTCGACCTTTAAATTGGTTTGTCTAAATAACTTTAAATAGATATCTTAGTGTTAGTGGTAAAATTTATACTTTTATACGTGTGCATAGAGTATTTGAACAAATTTCAATACTTCTATTTGCTTAAAAACAATGTATATACTGAAAGCAATTATAAATTAGATGAATTATTAGATTTAAAATTTACATTTTACCAAAATGAAAAGTACTTTTTAAAGTTCTATGTTACAGTTTGTCCAAAACCTATTAAAAAAATTCTTCATTTTAGTGCTATTGAATGAAATCAGTGGCATAGCAAGGAGGGGGTGGTATGCCCTGGGCGGCACATGCCAGGGAGCGGCATTTTGAGGGGTTAAGAATAGATAAAAAAAATATCAAAAAACTTTAAAAAATTCTTAAATTCTATAACTAAAATAAGTATTTATGGTTTTAATTTGTTTTATGTGCGTAAATAATGATATTGTTTTAAATCGAATTTTGTAGATTGTATCATCAGTCCAATGAAAATAATTATTCTAAGTTGTATAATTTGATCCTTGATTGTAGTTCCATGAAAATTAATATTTTTAGGGCTTTTTGTAATTTTGAACGTTAAAAGTTGTATATAATTTGATCCTTGATTGCAGTTTCATGAAAATAAATATTTTTAGGGCTTATCAGTGGGCCATGGGCACAAATCCAAACAACCACCCCAGGCAGGCTATGCAAAAACTGTTGCTACAAAATGACACTTTTAATCATACCATACTTTCTTTGAAAGTGAAGTTTGTGGCAATGAAAAGAGTTCAATCTTTCTCTTATCATTCATTTTTTCAAAAGGCTTTTTATGTGTGAATATCCTTGTTATGAATTACTAAGATAGTAAATTTAATTGCTTTTTTTTCAAGTTTACTTTTCTTTTTCCTCAAGATACAACAGTTATTAGATATTTTGTAGCAGTGGATTTTCTTTCTTATATAATTTCTATCAAGAAAACTACAGAACACAATAGTAAAATTATTATGAATATAACAAACCTGTTGCTTACAATCTAAAATATTTATTTGACTAATCAACCATGAAATCTATGTGCAGCATTTAGCTACATTTAATGTGCTCAGTTTCAAACTGGATCTGACAGGAAGCTATTTTAGACTGCATAATCATATAATTGTTAAAAACTCTTTTAACAAGGTTATTGACGGCAAACCTAGAAAGATGAGGGCTTGTAAAATGATAGTCCCATTTATTTTACCATTTAACTCCAGGTTTGAATGATAAATAGAATGAAACCTTTTCTCAACATGTATTATTTCAATATTAGGCATATATGAGTAGTATACATGATAATAGTCAGATATGTAAACAGAGTTAAGAACTTATCTCTCGACTCTAGACAAATATGATTATTATCACTTTATATAGTAATCTACTTACTATGTACAGCAAGTAATCTAGTTCTGTCATCTTATCACCATAATCCAGAATAAGAAGAGAGACGATAAATCTTAAACCAAGAATGTATTCTTGGGAGAGACAATCGCGCTTAGTTTTATTTAATTAATGGCAGAAACTACTTTTTTTTTTTCATCATGTGACATCTTTATAAAACCAGATATACTGGACCATCATTATATGAAAATATAAAGATGTAAATGTAAAAGTTATGCATGTAAGTTTAACTGTTTGAATTCAAGAGATAATTTTTTAAACATGAAAATTAAAATAGAAAATAGAATTAATTAAAAACAGAAAGTTATGAAATGTTTTTAAGTGTGTTTTTAAAATAGTTAAAAATTTGCTTTATTAAAAACCATATGCGAGATATTTGGACACAGATAAAAAAAAGTTTTAATCTTATTAAAATCCAAGCTTCCATTATTTTGTAAACATCATGCCCTTTATATAAAAAGCCAGGTGAATACTTATGTATATATTTTTTTGTGTGAGTAACTTTTTTTGATTGGCTAATATTTGTTTTAGTTAAGTTTTATTTTAAATTATCTGGCACAGGAGAACGGTGATCAGTAAGGCCGAAAGTGTAGTATCTGTTCTTATCAGCGTGATTTGTATATCATCCGACCAGCCCCAGCAGCATTGATGGATTAACTCTCAAGATTATCAACCGGATTAACTCATAAAATGTGTAGTCACTGTTTTTGCCCAAAAATGAAAGAGGAGAACATTGGGGAAGTTATTGTTTGTCATACTTCTTCTTCTTCGTCTTGTTCTTCCAGGTCTCTTTTTCTTTATTTCTTTTTTTTTTTACGCGATCAAGTTTTTTCAAAATTTGTCTAGTAGTTTTGACCTAATCCTGTTAACCGACATATAAATACATAAATAAATAAGGGCAGTTGAAAAGATCATTATTAATAATAATTTTGCAAATGTGAATTTTTCACATACGAGTACCCTTTTTTTCGTTTTAATATTTTTTATTTATGTGAATTTTTCTATTCACTAGTCTATAAATAAAGACTTTCTGTGTAACTTTAAAACATAATTGATATTTAAAAAGTTAATATTTGTACAAGTTAAAATTCTGTTAAAAGCCAAACAAAATAAAGAATACATTCTTTCAAAATTTTCACATTCAATTCTTAAAGAGACAATCAGGAAAAGGAACAGAAATGACATTTTTACTAATTTAAACAACTTAAAAAAATAAAGCTTAAATGATTTAGTTTTAATAGTAAATCAATGGAATAAAAATCAATTATTAAAAAATTAAAGTTTTTCTTTCTTCAAAGCAATCGATTAAAAAAAAATAAAGCAAAAGTCAAGAAAATGGTGTGTAAAGTGGGAGGGGAGGGGCTACCGCTATCGAAAGTTATTTCAAAAACTAAAAATATAAAAGGATGTACGACATACAACAATTATAAAATTACATCAAAGTACTTTTTTCTTCAATGACAGGAAAATGGATGAGATATTTTAAAATCACATGGGATGAACAGTTAAAAGGGTTTTTTTTTATTAAGTATTTTTTTTTTCAAATATTCATGAGTAGGTGTCCAAAGGAAGTTTGAATATTATTCTATCTATTGCTATGATTTTCAATGTGAGCATTGTGAACTGTCAATAAGTGCTGTAATATCACTGGCACTATGTGGTTAAAAGAGAAACAAAGAAAAGGTTTGTAACTATTAATTAGGTACAAAATCATTGTTTTTTTTTAAATTGCAAGTTTATTTTCAAACTAGGAAGTGAAAGCACTGAGGGATTCAATTTTGCATTTGTACCAAAGTCTTGACACTTATCCACTGTGCTACAGAATTCTTGAAATAAACTTTTATCAGCTTTTTAATGTTTATCAAGTTTACTATGATTGCTGAAGTCTTGCATAATGTCCAAGCACCGGAATTGGTACAAAATGTTTGAAGAACTAGAATATTAAATTCATAATCTAGCATTCTGACTTAATAGCTCAACCTATTTGTCATATTTTCTTTGAGACCAATACCAGTTCATAGGTGAAACATCCTATGGTTTTCCTTAAACTTGCAATCAAATTTGTATTTTTTGCATAGGTGAAATCAAGACATCTAGCTACGATCAGATTTATATATATTTTTTATTTACATATGTGATGCTGGGCATCTCCAAGCTACAATAAGATTTATATTATCCTTTCAACAGACTTGTTCCGTCACATATTCATGCCTTTAACAGATAAATTTAAATGACATCTAATTCACAGAAAAAAAAATCACAATTTTAGCTTGAAAAATATCACTATTTCTCTTTGGTACTCAGTAATAAAGTCATTATTTTATTTGGGAATCAAAAATGGTCATGTTTAAATTAACTTTGCCTTTTCAGTCAATTATTTTAAAGGATTTAAGGATTTGACTTAAATAGAAAATTATGTTGTGGCAGAGGTTGTTTGGGTTAAAAATGATATTCTTAAATTGTTATGATGCAAAAAGCTCTAAAAAATTAGTCACATAACAGCTCATTGCTCCCTCCTATGGATGTGTCATATTAGTAGTTACATCCTGATTTTTAATGGTTATTCTGCTAATGGATAGATAGACTTCATTTGCACTCTGATTCCCAGTGATTTTCTTATAGAAATAAATGTTTGGATCACTTCATCTAAGGAGACATTTGTTTTGTATTGAGTTACAAAAGTCTTAAATATAAATTCTGAGAGAACTTTTGAAATTCAAAAAAGTCCATTTGATGATAAAGAAAAACTTTATAATTAAGATTGAATATCAATAAATTGAGTGGTATATTCATTAGAGGTGTATATTCATGCAAACTTTATTTAAAAAGAAAAAAAATCAAAGCTGTTTTCAAGCTTATATAAAAATATAATCTATGCATTTTCTCATTTACTGTAACTCATACTTTGTTTTTTACATTACTTTCCATAGCTTTTTTTTTCATAATTCAAGAAATAGTTTTCACAAATCTCAACTTATTATAACCTTATATCTCTGTATCAAATCCAGTCTCATCATCATTATTGTTGTTATTATTATTATTATTAAATCTAAAACAACAAAATTCACTCCTTTTTCATGTGTTAGATTAGACTTTTTCCATTGGAAAAGATATAAATCCCCTTATTCCTTCCAGATCAGGATTAAATATTGTAACTCATGTTATTTAAACAAAGTATCTATGAATAAAAAATGCTTGTAAAAACGATTACTATCAGTATTAAATGGTCAAAAATGTTGATATGCCATTAAAAAAAACACCAAATCCGTTTTTATAAATTTCTGCAAATTTGCAGACACACACAAACACACATGTAAATTTTCATTCAATTTGATATTTATAAAGTTTTACTCATGGTAAAGATCAAGATTATATATATTTTTAAAGAGCTCAAATACAAAACTTAAAAGTACCCCAATAGTTGGTGATAGATTGATATGAAATTAAATTGACTTGAATACGTTTCTAAATTTTTCTTTTATTTACATTTGGTACTTCTACTTTCATTCCAAAGTATTTTGAAATCATTTCATTAATTTTTTGGCACCAGTAAAATTTTTCGTTGTTTAGCAAATTTGAAACAATAATTCAACTAGCATTAATTGAAAGACTTAACTAGTAATTTTACATTTTATATAAGTTGTTGACCTTTATTCATTATTTGATTGATTTTCTCTAGTCCTTATTTTTATTGACAAATGGATTTTAAGCTGACGTTCTCTACAATCTTCATGTGTTTTTGTCAAATTTGGAACCTTTTGAGGTGAACTCAAGGATCTTAATGTCAAATTCAGAGGCTTTCACAGAACTTAATATAACCTTTTAATCATACCATTCTTTGAAACCATCACCAATTATTACATATGTTAACTTATTTTAACTATCTTTAATTATTTTACCTATAGTTAACCTTTAAGTGATTGTCACTGAAAAATTAAATCTCTCTATAAAATTATGCAAGATGTGATATTTGTATAAAATACGGCACCATACCATAGTGTTTGTAACAGTACATTCAAAATCAAACAAATTATTTTGTCTCATATTAATTCTGATAAGTGACATTCATAATTGATTTCTTACAACTTTGAATACTGTTTTAGGGCCATTTCACAAAGGAAACTAATTAAAATAAAGCCAACTGACCATTCTAAATTAAACAAAGTTTTTATAAATCTAAGCATTCTTAACTAAGAATAAAATATTTCGTCTACTTAAATAAAAAGACATATTGAAATTATATTAATACTAATATTTTAAAGTTTTATTAAATGACAACTCTCATAATTTCTCATTTTTAAAAACTGTTAACTTATAAAATAAAATTTTGAGAGCCTCCTCAAAAGAGATGTTAGATTTTTATCCACTGAAAGAAACTTCTCTAACTATTGTTTTTAAGGTTAAACTATATAAAAAAAGAGATATTAAAACAATAATTTTTTTTAAATTTCTTTCTTAAATAATTATCCTTTATTGTTTAAAAAATGTAACGTTCTTCAAACTAAGAATTCTTAGAATTTTTTTTAGACAGATATTTCAATGAAAAGATGTTTCTTTTCTTTCATAGATTTAAAGATTTAGATTCTATCAAATATTTTTTTTGTAAAAAACAATATCATTTTGAGTTATGGTCGTCGTCTTTCTCAAATCTCTCATTCATAATTTAATTTTAAATTAGGACTTTTTTCAAATTTAAATTTGAATTTTCTTTTGAGTAAAATTTTTAGAAATTTTTGTCGGAATTTTGAACCTGCATTTTTTATTTTGCATTTCAGATCTATATTAAAATTTTGAATTTTGTGATAAATTAAAAATTAGTTTGTCATAGAAACTTTTTCTTCAACTTTGGCATTAACTTTTATCCATTTTTTTTCCCGAGTGTTTACTGTTTATGTGACTGTGAGATAGTACAGAGACCCTGTGGTAAGTGGAAAGAGTGAGTGACTTAATTTTCGTTAAGTCAGTTTTTTTTTCTACTTTTAAAGTAAAGTCGAAGTCTATAAATTTTAAAAACTATTTTTCCGCTTCATCCTACAATATTATTATTTATGCATTTAATGGAATTTAATAAATAAACAAAGATAATTATTTAATTCATTTTCACTTTTCTTTCTTATTCCCACACATTTTAAAATCCAATTTTTTTCAGAAGTGACACATGAAATAGACAAGAAGAGAAAAAAAATTATGATGGAAACCAGTTACTTTACGTTCTCTTCTTCCAATATCGAAAATTCAATTTTTCCCCCCTTTCTGTCTGTATCTTCACTATTGTGAGATTCCGCAAACGTTAGTTCTTTCTTTCTCTCTCTCTCTCTCTGTGCGTCTCTCTTCGAGTAATGACGAATAGTTCATAAGTAGAAAAGAAAATCGGAGGAATTAGGAAAAAAGAAACCATCAAATCACGTAACAACAGTAGGTGTAGAAAAAGAAAAGAAATAAAAGCAAAGAGAGGTGGGACTGTTTTCTTTTTAAAGAGGAAAGCAAGCAAGCCAGCCAAAGCAGCAGCACTCAACCCAGTCAGTCAGTCTTTTTCATTCACAGCTGCTGGGTGTCTGACGACACGATTTGCCTTTACTTGGATTATTACTTTTTTTCTGCTTTTTGTAAAAACTATATTATTTAACCAAGGCATAACAAATACATTGGATTTCTTAAAAACTATACTGGTTTTGGTTTACTCTTTGCCATGTATGAAAAAAAAGGTAAAAAAAAAAATCAACAATTTTTTTAAAAAACTAAATTTATGCTTGATTTTTCTCCTGTCTATTTTTATGGAACAACAACAACCGGTTTGTTTGGGATGTCATGTTTTTTTAAAATATGACTTTTTTTGCAAGTTTTCTTTCTTTCTTTTTAGAGTTTATTCTTTCTTAATTCTAAATTTTTTTTCGCTGAGACTATTAAAACTTTTGATGTGTAGTTAATTTAAGATATTTTTCTAGTTTTGGTTAAATTTAATTAATATTAATTTCTCATTCTAAACAAATCAATTGCTTCCAACTGACAAACATTTTAAAAAAATTAACGTTTTTACTTTTTAACAAAGAAACAATACAAAATATATAAAATAAAATATTGATATTTTTACATATTTTGAAATAACTTGTAACTTTATTGTTATCTGTTTTCTTGTGTTTCTATATTTTTATTTTTTCAACTTTGTCAACTGTTCTTTATTTTATGATATAAAATCTGATTAAATCCTAAATTTAAAAAAAATTCTACTTTAACTCACAAGAGTTTGTATAAAATTTCCCTGAAAATAGCCTCTTTTATTATGTATTTATTTTTATTTAAAAATATGTAATATTTTTTAGATATTGTTTTAATAACAAATATATATAAATTGGAGAAAATCGAAAAACTTATTCACTTTGGTCGTTTGTCACCCAGTAATTTGTCGTAATTGGTGAATTTAATTTAATTTGCTGCTGATGTCGTTTCGTCGTGTTTGTCAATCAATGTCCCAGTCCCTCCTCTTTAACTTTGTAAAAAGAAAAAAAGACTTTCCATTGCTATTAAGTTCACGTCACCAACAATAATGAAGAAAGGAGAAAAAATGAAATGGTCAATAAAAACACCACCACCACAGTCAAAGACAACAACACGAAAACACTTTGGGTGTTGTTTTTTTGTCCTCGTCGCAAAACTACGATTTTCGTTTTTGCTTTGTCCCTCTCCCCATATCTCGAACCGACCGGTTGGTCATGATTTTGATAATTTGTTTTATCTTTCTTTGTTTTACACATGTGGCATCTATGGGTCTGTCTGTCCGATCCGTTTGATGATAACACCTTAACAACACCTGTCATTTGAATGACATTTTTAGCTTATTTAAAAAAAAAAAAAAGTTTTCTCCGTTAAAATAAAAAGCTTTTAAGACCTTATTGATTTTTCGGTTTACTTTTTCGTATTAAAGAAGAGATCGGACCCGGTTATGTCGAGAAAATACAAAAATAAAACAGTTTGGTTACGAAACCTTAACCTCTTTGTTTTTCAGAAAAGAATGATAGGTATGATTTAAAATCATATTTCAAATCTTCACGAAATTAAGTGTGTGTGTGTAAGATGCGGATTGAATTCCGTTTGTAAACAAACAACCAGACAGACCACGGGACGGGAAAATCAGTAACGCAAGCAGCAATCAACCCACACCACACTTCCACAAAAAAACTGCTTGTTTTAATTTATATAAGAAAAAATTTCCAATAAGTTTTTTTTTTTATTCGATATCAAAAATTGTTTGTTTTTTCTCTAATTTTTGTAATGAAAATAGTCTCTAAATAAACGTATTTCTTTTTCAAAACTCTCAACGAGTCTCTGGTCGGCACTCATTTTGCATTTTTGGTTTGGTTGGGATGTTCTCCGTCTCGTTGATTTATTTGTTCGTTATGTGTGCGTTCTTGGTTTTCTTTGTTAATCCAATTTGGCTAATACATTTTTTTTAAAAAAACAGTTTATCTTTAACTGATTAGACCGGTATATCAAGCTTACCTTTTTCACTTTTGAATTTAAAGCAAAAAACATGAACGTTCTGTACTACCTCTCTTTGGGTCGGTTGGTCGGTGGGTGGGTTATTCTTATATAAGAAATGTGATTCTTCTCCTCTCTTTCTCTCTCTCTCTCTCACTTCTGAAAGTTAAAGTAAGTACCAACCGCCCCTTTAGGTTTCATGCAGTTGTGACAACTTTGATTTTTTTAAAACTTAAAAATAAATATAGTTGTCCAAATTCTGACAAAAACCTTTCCTTTAATGGTTGAAATAAATATTTTTATTAATGGAAAAAAGGGAAAAAACGATTTTAACTTGTAGCATCTGATTTTATGTTGTGTGCGTTAGAGGCGTCGTCGTACTCGTCTTCGTGTTTGTTGTGCCTTCCAAATTCACGCATGCCTTGTTGGATGGAATTCGTTGTTTTAAGTTTTTTTTTTTTGTTTGAAGAAGAAAAGAAGAAAGAGAAAGTAGCCAAGAAGTACGAAAATAATGAAAATCTTGCAGACAGAACTGAAGAAAACTGGCTGTAAGACACGAAAATGGGTTTTAAGTTCTCATCCAAAACCAGTACCAACGAACTTAACTAACGAACTAAACCAGTCAGCCATAATAGCAAATTAATAAAAAAAAAGAATTATTTTTTATTTAAACTTTAGATTAGCTAAAACGGTAGTCACAATAATTGTTACGCAGAAATGTCATTCCCTTTTTTTGGCTTGACAATAATCGAACACTCGCTACTTTTTATGGGGTAGGGCAAGAGAATCTGACACCCCAACTAGTTTTTTCTTTGAAAACCCCTCTTACACCATGGATTGCACAGGCTCTTAGCAGCAGCAGCACCAGCAATACATTAGTGGCAGAGCAGAGAGCTCTCCTAACCAGTGAGTGAACCAAACCACTAACCACTCTAGTTTTGTTCCTCCCCCCCACCACCAAAAAATTGCCTTTTTTCTTCTTTTTATTTGATTCTGGTCAATTCCTTTCAAATTGTCAGATGCCAGGATGCGTTGTTTTTTTTTCTGTTTATTAACTGTTGTCTTTACTTTGACATATAATTAAAATATCATGATTATTAGTTTTATCATCATTTAATGCATTGCATTAAAAGAAAATCAACTAATAATGTCCATTAGACAACTAAAAGCTATCTTTGTTGGACTGATTGCTAACTGAGAGTGCTTTCTACTGCAAAGTAGTTTCAACTTGTGGTGAAAGTAAAGAATAGTGGTCCCGGACTTTTTTTTCTGCGTAAGTACTTTTTCTGTGTTGTTTTGCGTTGTTC
>JAUZSX010319631.1:0-11739 GCA_034780655.1 Idiosepius hallami | reverse complement strand
AATAACAATATCACATCTCATAACTCTAGATTAGAAAATATAAAAAGATAACAAAATCCTGTTTTATTGAAATTTATCAATAAAGTTTTTTTTTGTCAATAGTTTAAAAGTTTTGTTTCCATTTATTCATTACTGTTTTTTTTCTTTGCCCTTTAAATTATAGAAGTAATATCAATCTGAATATACGATTTTAAAATAAATTTTGTTTGATTTAAGATTATGTACAATCATTGAATCAAATTGAAATTTATCAACAACCCTATTGTTGCCAGCCAAGTAACTTTTCCAAGGCAAGATAAAGTGCCTTTTTAAGAATACTTTTAGTGTATACCCCAAAAATAAAGAAAACTAAAAAGTATATTTACCGTGATCCAGGCAGCTAGGGTGGAGCATTGGTAAAAGCTTGGCCTCTGGAATTGGATTACACAAAATCAAATCCCAGTCAACACCATTACATTCACTTTTAGCTGTCTCGAGCAGTTTGGGCTCGTTAACCCGGGAGAGCAACTCATCTAGGTGAAGGGCAACACTGAATGCAATAAGTCCAGGTTTCTAATGAGCACGTAAAAATGGCCTTTTTGTCTAACTTGGGTTGGGGCTTGGCCAAGTAAAGATCATATTTACCATGCCACAACTCTTACCATAAATGTTTTAAATTCAAATATTTGGGAGCAAAGTTTAAGTTACTCCACAAAAAAAGATAAAGAATGACCTTAAAGTAAGAGAGTGGTTTCTGATTTTTAACAGACACTTATTGGAATTATCATAGTTAGGCGTGAAATCATGCAGAAAGATACTAATATGCTCTATGAAATCCTTAAGGCACATACAATAACACACTGTCGTATTTCTTTTCCGTCGGAAATTATTTGTTCTGAAGATTTTAATGTTTTCCCAATTGATTATTTGGAATGATTAGCAGGGCGTTCTTTGCTTAAAAATCTAAATGACGATTTACGTATGAGTAAACATTGTTACGCATATGAGTATTAGGTAAGAGCGGTGTTAGAGTTAGGGTTAGGAGTTAATTTTTGTAGCAAATATTGTTAAGTAGATAAGGGGTTTAGAGTTAAAAGGGTAAGGAGTGAATTGCGAACGGGTAGCAGATTCTTTTTCAGTTCACCGAATTTTATAAGAAAAAAATTTTTGTACGTAAATGATTTCACGCCTAAACTATAAAGTTACCGACTTATTTTGTATAATTATTTTTGTAACATAGCAAAATACAAAATATTTTCACAAAATTTACATTTATTCACGGCAAGCAATAATGTCTCTTGTCACAGAAAAGTTTTTGAGAGATTTATATATAAGAAAAACTTTATTCGCTAATGTTTCAATTTTTCTTTTGTGCGTATTTATCAAACGCTAATACTAGAGTGCTCACTCCACTCACTCACTTTCTGCTATGCTAGGCTTTCTTGTTAAAATATCAGTGAGTACGATGTTGAAAGAAGAAAATATCTGCCAGGCTAGACAGGTACACAAATAGCAAAGAGAGATATTTACATAGGTTTGAATGCTAGGGGGATTAGGTTCAATTTGGATTAGGCCGGACGGTCGGTCGACTCTCCCAGAAGTCAAGGCACACAACACAGAGAGTACACAGCAGCACAGGTAGGTCACACGCACGCTTTCTTTCACTTGACAAATCTCTTCGGAAAGTAGGAAAGAAATAAATTAACAAGAGAATAAAACCAGAACGAAATGTGGAAAAAGGTGGCCTCGTAGTTTTACCAGGACGTATACTCGTTGACGTTGAAATGAAGATACTTTTTCTAAACTTTTGAAGGGGATTGCAAAGGAATGTTTGATAAAAAAAAATATCTGGAAAAGTATGTATGATCAACAGAGATGCTCAGAAAGAAAAAATTAGAATAAAAATGAATTCTTGTTAAATCATAGCTTATAAAAAAAAAAAAAAAATTTTTCTCAGTGATAGCTCTTTGGATCTTACCCAATATTCCGTCAACCACTTTATCACAATTTAGTATAATATCACAAACCAAAAAAGACCTTTTATACAAATTAAGTTTGAATTGTAATTTTGCCGAAAGCCCTTTAAAAATATCAATTCCCGTAGAACAAACGTTTCGTCTGTATATTCTTCGTTTCAGAAAATGCACACCACAGGGTAGGGATCGGTCTTAGTTGAATGGAAGCCCTAGGCGAAGTGAATTTAATGGCCTTAAATGAAACAGAAAAAGAAATACAGAAAAAAATAAACATGCGTAATCCAATAAAAACTGCCTTTATTTATATCTAAATAGCTGAAATTTATACAAACTTTTTTTGCAGATGTTATAAATCTTCAACAAAAATTAGCTTTTCATGGTTTGATACCAGCAAAGTCTGCAATAAATTGTGAATAATACAGAGACTTCACGACATCTCGTTCAATAGATATCATTGCGAGATTGTTTAGACGTTCTTGCATCTTTGTAGTTCTCAAAATAGTTTTTAATTCATGTTTTGACTTTGATTGTAGCTCGCTCTTTAAGTATATAACTTTTTTTCTTATGATTCCTGTGCGAGGTTCTGGCACTGATCGGAGGACCTAGGCGGTTGCCTAATTTGCCTATGCCTAAGGTCGGCCCTGTATAACGAGTATAAGTATTGAAGTCTCCTAATTTCCTTCGTCCATTTCTTTTTTACTGCCAGCTAAGATAATCGATGAATAATATTTTGAATTCAAAATGTCGCCACTGATATTTATACAAACTTTGGTTGTTAGTTGTTGTGTTGAAATATGTTTTTCTTACAGATTAGTTTTTTTCCATAATCGGCTCAGACGATTTCTACCTTATCCCAAGTTTCCCTGCACCTCTTTAGGGGTCCAGTGGGTAAGACATCCCCAAAATTGTTCTGTATATTATGTATGCGGACATGGTATACCGCATCAAATGCCTGCTTGTCCCCCGGATCGGGTGTGGTCGAATAATGTGACTAATTGTGTTCCGGTTGGCTCCCGGTGGGATGATTGCCACCATTTCCACGCCAACAGCAGTGAACAACAACAACACAGCACAAAAAATGCGTGGAAAAAACTATCTTCAACTATGACTTCACAAATACAAACATCATTAATTAGTAGCAGCGTTTCCTCTTTGATTAACAACAGTAAAGTTACTGACATAAAAAAACAGAAAGACATTTCTACGCATCGTCCTCAAACAACCAAAACAACCACCTTTCAAGTCACATTAAAAAATCTTCAAAGCCCTGAACAAGTAATTATTCAAAAGAAAACACAGACCAAACAACAAACAACACCAGGAATGCGCCGCCAACGACACTGGAGTCCAGAAATATCAAACGAAGAAGAAAGACTCAAACATCAAAAACTCGCATCAACAACAAAAATTCCAAACCGTGAGTATTATTTGACACTAGTTCTGTGGGAGTATTATTTGACACTAGTTCTGCGGGAGTATTATTTGATACTAGTTCTTTGGGAATATTATTTGATACTAGTTCTATTGGAGTATTATTTGATACTAGTTCTATTGGAGTATTATTTTATACTAGTTCTACGGGAGTATTATTTGACACTAGTTCTACAAGATTATTATTTAATAGTAGTTCTATTGGAGTATTATTTAATGCTAGTTCCTTGTAAGTATTATTTGATACTAGTTCTATCGGAATATTTTTTATACTAGTTCTAAGAACACATGACTGACTTTGGGTGGGGGCGGATAAAGAGATTCCTAGTTTTAACAAAACTATTTATTTTGCCCGAGGTCCGAATATTAAAGTATTTCAATTATGCAGCTAGTTTAACTTTTTACGGAGTTGTTCAAATCATTATTAATTTGAGGTTTGAGTTTATTATTAGTTTTATTAATTATATTTTGTCATAAGGGGGCTTTAGTATCAAGAAAAATCTAGTTTCTTTTTTAAGAAATTGTCTTAATTTTTCTTGATTTGAAACCTGTAAACAATAGCTCTTCTGAGTTACCCCACACCTCCAATACTTAATGCACATCAACCGTACTATAGGGGGTGTTGCCCCACCAGTCTATTCATGGGTTTTTAATTTTATTAATGGGGTTTTTATAGGGTTTTCCTCTCTATTTCGATTGTGTTAGATTCACCATAGATTGATGTGGGGAATCAGTTGGGTGTGTGACATTTAATCGAACCACCCCAGGTGTTGTTTACTCTAAGTATGCCACTGGCCAGTAGACCCCCACAATTACAGGGGTTTAGTACAGTGAGTTCTCTGAGAACCACGAGCAAGGTCCCTTGGCTTCACTGATCTTTTGGTATGAAGAAACAATTATTATTAGGATTGAATTGGAAATTATTATCATATTTGGATGTTAAAATATATATTCATCAATTCGTCTCATCTATCTATCTATCTATCTATCTATCTATCTCTCTCTCTCTATATATATATATATATATATGGTGACTGTCACTTCTTGTCAGAAGACGGCTAACTCAAAGAAATGGCTACGCATAAGTGAGTCACATGTGTTTTCAGGGCTGTCCCTTCTCAGAGTTGTCTGTACATGTGAATTACGTGTTGTGTGCTTGTACCACACTCACCACACGCTCTCATCCCACCAAGACATTAACCAGTGACAAGGTAAGGCAAGACGACTGATTGTCTAATTGGTGTTTGAGTTTTTTTGTTTTTGTTTTTGGTGGATAATGATTTCTGTAGTGATAAATTCGGTTATGGGTTATTCATGCTGTTTTTGATTTTGGTAGTGAAACTCACGTACTACGATTAAAGCCTGACTGCCTACCCACTAAGCCAAATGGGCTTCCCCCAAAAATAGTAACAAAAGAAGAAACTAACCAAAAATAGTTAAAAAAAAAAAGAATTTCAAATGTTTTAAATTAAGGTTTTAATTCTTTTAGACGACTGTGGAATTGCAACCACTCATATGATCGTTGGTGGTATCTCATCTAAAGAAGGCCGTTGGCCATGGATGGTATCTTTACGTCTCACATGGGCCAAACGTCATGTTTGTGGGGGCACCCTCATTCATCCTCGCTGGGTCATCACAGCAGCTCATTGTGTCTTTGGGTAAGTCTACTTTTTATTTTTCTTCGATTGGTTTGGTTTGCTGGGGTTTAACGACCTCAACTATTTATGTTTATTTAAGATTTGATAGGTTTTAGGGAAAATTTTGTCTGTTCATTTATTTAATATGACTTTTATTCTTGTTTTGGATAAAAGTGGATTGTGGTATTTTTGGTTTGTTAAGTTGATTGTTTGAGTCTTTTTGTTTTGGGTGGAGAATAATTTCTCTAGTGATAAATTCGCTTGTGGTATTCATGCTGTTTTTGATTTTGGTAGTTTTTAAACATTTTATGGTTGTTATTTTGATGGTTCGTTTTTAAAGTAAAATCCTTAAGTGGTAACATTTTTAAATTCCATTTATTTGATAAAGGGTTAAATTTGATGTTTTGTCAAATGTTCCCATTTACAGCATGAGGTTTCCCGAGTAGCATCATCGGAAGAAGGCCGAAGTATGCATCAGCCGGAATGTCGCTAAGAAAATAATGAAGATAAAAATAAACCTCATCTGAAGGATTCCAAAATTTAATTAAACTTTTTCAAAATCTAAAAATAAAAGTTATTGATAAAATTCACATTTTCAAGTATCTTTTAGTCATCAGAATTATCGATTCAATTTCATTTGATACCGATAAGATTACTAGCTGACCTCTGCAGGTTTAGCCGAATCAACATCTGAACACATGGTTGAGTAGTGAGTCTCTGTTGGTGTGCATCGTCGACGGAAAGATTCAGGCTCTAATAGTTTACCTTTCAGTTGGTATCAAAGGTTCAGGTTCTGTTTGAGAGAGACAGAAAGAGACACAGAGAGAGAATATATATATATATATATATATATATATATGAGAGAGAGAGGGGGGTGGGCATTCTGGTTAAAAGTTCTTGGACTGAGGAAAAAGAAAAGGAAAGCACCAAAGTTACTATGTCTTGTTGGATTCGTATTGTTTTTGGCCCAGTTCTCAGGAATTTAACTATAGGGTCAGTTTGCGTTCACTTCTACATATTAATTAATTTATTTATTAATATGAGCTAAAATATTGAATACTTGTTTTTCTAGAACTCAATTTGAGAAAGAAAGCGACTGGAGGGCAATCCTTGGAGAATTGCAACTGGGTGTCGATAATGGACGGGAAACACATCGAAAGATTGACCTCATCCTCAGGGTATGAAATTGAAATTTCTTTTAAAAAATAAATCTAAATTCAGTTTCCAATTTTATTCTTGTCGTTAGGAAATTGTCATTTGGCAAAACCCTTCATTTCCCTGACATTGTCTTCTTTTATTAGAAAGAGGCTCACGCTAGAAAAAAGTCAAAAGACTTCCAATCTAGAAAGAAGAGGACTTTTCTTGTTTTCTTGTTCTTCTTTTTCACGCGGATTTCATTTTTTTTGCAGATTAAAATAAACTTTGTGAGTTTTGGCAATTATTAAAATTGGTCAACAAAGAAGCATGTTCCAGCATTAAAAAACAGCCAGTTATTAAATTTTTGGTTTCTAAAAAATGTTAACCTGTTGAAATTAAGTGGAGAGTGTTAATGTTTAATCCGAAAAAAAAAATGTCTACAAGTGGTTTAAATTATTTAAAGAAAGGCGGAGCAGTATTGTTGGTGAAGACAGGCCCGGAAAGCTTACAAATACGAGAATACCCTCGAGTGACTGAATCAGTCAATGTCCTTATTTAGTCGGTCGAGAAGCAGTGGAAGTCCTTGATGGCCTCCTTAGCTACTCGAATGTCATCAGTCGAAAGAAATCCTCTTGTATCATGATAACGGTGGGCCTCTCAAAGCACCCTAAAAGGTGCAGAGACCAACAACTACTCTCTCATTCCCCAAACAGCCCAGAGTTTGCCCTTCCAGACTTTCACCAGTTTGGTCTCTTGAAAGCAGTGACGTAAAGACATGACATTTGACAATGACGATGAAATCAAAATTTTTGTAAACGACTGTCTGAGGCATCAGTCCAAAGATCTTTATACGAAGAGGAATTCGGAAGCTTGTGAACGGATGGGAAAAGTTTGTGACACTCTTAAGAGACTAAGTTAAAAAACAATAAACTAATCTTCTATCTGTATTCAAAGTCCTTACACAAAAAATTCCACCTAATTTATTGAATGAACTTCATATTAACTTGGTTTGTTTAGGTTTAAGTTTTTTAAAAATCGATGTAAAATGAATTCTTGGATTTCTATGCGTTATTCTCTAGGAAAATATTGTTTTTTTTTGTTTTGTGTTTTAATTTATTTGTTTTTATGTTTTATGGCATATCAACTTTTTAAGGTCACTTAATGCCGAGAACAATCATTGTATACACACGTAGTTTCTATTTTTTTTTAATAACACTATGTTTGCCATTCAATCGATAACTGGAGGAATATGAAGATTCATACCTTTCCTAGGGTATTAGTCCAATTGTGACCGAAAATGGAACAACTGGGATTCGAGCTTGCGTATGATGATTCCGAAGTCCGACTGCTTACCAACTAGGCCAAATCGACATCCCCTCATTGTTTTGTAAAGACATTATAAAAAATGAATGATATTTACTTCTTTCTTTGTCTTCTTGATTTATTTGGCAGCATCCAAACTTTATCAATGGGGGAAACTACCCAAACGATATTGCATTGATGCGACTTGACAAAGCTGCTGACGTCAGTGGTTTCTATGTGAGAGAAGCTTGCATCCCGGCGCCCACTTCCGGCTTCCGGCCAGGAGATGAATGTTGGACCATGGGTTGGGGAGAAACCAAAGGTAACGGTTTTTAAATCTACGAAATGCACACTCATTCACAAGCAGACATGTTGTAAACTGGATTTTGGTCTTATTCTCTAAAGAGTTAGCAATCACTTTATTTTCCCTAAAAAAGGGTAAAAGATTGAGCACTCTCAGTGGTTAATAGCAGTAAAAACTGAGATTTTCATAGTAAGCGAAATGATAGACATCACTGCAGTACGATTTCCATCCTGACTAGAGGAAAAAAAATTGTGGTTGTTTATATATATATATCTATAAATCAACACTTCACTCACAAAACACTAATCCAGTTTAAATAAAGATGTCATAACTAGATTCCTATTGAAATGTAAACAAAGAAGACTCTAAATTTGTCCCAGTAAAGACGAACGACTTTAAAACCTCTCATGTTAGCATAAGCGTCCTTAAAGCAACGAAAGTCATGTTTAAAAGCAACCAATCGTTTACAGTTGATTTGGAGTATTTACTGCTGAATCTTCGTCTTTATTATCATTGCTAAGATTGTAAACCTTGATTTTTCTGACTATAACCGAATTATATAGAGTTGTTGGATTGAACCAAAGTGACTTCATGAAATCAGGAGAAAAAATACCACTCATACAAGACTTTATTTGCTTGACTCTCCTCTTCTCTATAGATATCCCATCCTTCAACCAAAGAACTGCTATGCTCGAACCCACTCCCTTTTCTCTTCTCTCTCTCTCTGTGTCTGTTACTGCTTTTGTCTCCCTTACTCTCTATGTATATATATCTCTCTCTTTGACCTATCCTTGACCAACTAGAAGAAAGAATTTAGTACCCCTTTTAGCTACTGATAAGATGTTTATTAAAAGAGATAATTCTGCTAGACATGTGGTATACTCAGACCAACAGGTGAAAATAAATTAATTAAAGTATTTCTTTTAAATGTTAATATTTGTATTCTCTTCCATTATCAATTCAACCAAACTACCAAATCTACAAATATTAGAGAGGCATTGTATAGAAACTGAATCGTTTAGTATTAATCTAGTGTAAAATAATGGTTCGTTCTTCATGCAGTAATTTCCTTTGGTCACTTGTTAGTTTGTAGTATTATTGCTCCTCAGAGGCCTCTATACTCTTTACTGTTTTCCCTTGACTCTTAGCTATGAGGGAGTGACAAGCTAGGATTTGGAGAGCTGGGACGAGACCTCCGTGTTCGGAGGGCATGGCTAGGACCGGGCAGCGTAAATAGCCCCGGGCAGTCGAGCGAGCGGTCGACCGCGCGTGAACACACGGCGGTGACGAGAGAATAAAAGCTTGATCCACGAAAATCAGTCAGTGCGTCTTCCTGCGGAGTACTTTTCGAATTTCAGCAAAACCAGTCTATCCAGAAGTGAAGGAAGACACAGAGATTCACAAAGTCTCCGGAACGTAGAAGCCGAAGTCGAAGAAGTTAAAAATAGGGTCGACTACGACCACTAGAGTAAGTTTTACACCAATTTTGATTCGACCTTGGAAGGTCAAATATGTATAATAAGAACTTTCTTGCCCTTCCTTGCGTCCTCGACGTCTATCTACTCTGATGCATTGTTGCAAGCACAGGAAGGTCGCTATTCACTGCTGCCCTCAAATCAGCTATTCTATTCAGGACAACCAATCAGTTACCTCATTACAGATTTCAGTCTAATTAACAAAAAAGAATTTGTTGATTTTATTTTTGCATTTTTTTTAAATTAACAGATTATGCAGATCAAAGTATTCTTCAGGAATTACAGGTACCAGTGCGAACCAACTCCGAATGTGCCATTCGCTGGGGGAGACGGAGAATACTCAACTCCCATATTTGTGTGGGCAATGGAGACAATGGTGCCTGCAATGTCAGTAATATTTATTTCCGATGCTAATTATTTCCCTTTTTAAACCTTTACTTTCCAAACGAATTCCTAAATGAGATTCATACAAATCGGTCAAAAAATTGATTTTGCTTCTGTAATTCTAAAACAAGAACAACCTGTGACGTAAATGCGATGATTAAATAATGAGAGTGATTAGAAAAGAAAAGGAGTGAGAAGAAAAAATATTTTTTTTGTTTACAGACGACTCGATCGTGTGTTGTCGCTTGTACAAAAGTACGTATCGTCTCTGGATGAGATTTGAATGGTTGTTTATCTATTTGCTGATAACTTATCAAATGAGGGTCGGTGGCTGTGGCGTAGTAACAGTTTTTGCCGCCTGTGGCGGTAGTAAGATTTATGCCCCCACCCCTTACCGCTGATAATCCATTAATATTCAAAATTCCAAAAAGTCCTAAAAATAATACATTTTTATGGAACTACAGTCAAGGATCTAGTTATATTCAACTTAGAATATCTATTTCTGTTTGACTGATGATAGAGTTAAAAAAATTCGTTTGAAAACAGTATTATTATTACGCACATGAAACATACACAAACTGCAACCTTAAAAGCTCATTTTGTTTATAAGATTTCAGATTTTTTTGTTGGCTTTTTACTATTATTTTTTTTCTATTATCTATTTTTTGCCTTCGCAAAATGCTGCAACTGGCAAGTGCCGCCCGAGGCGGACCGTCCCCTCCGCCCTACCATTGCTACGCCACTGGTTGGTGGCGTATTCGACATGCCTCTCTCTAATCCAACTGCACATAGGGAACCCACTGTCTTCGTAACCGATTTTAATGCTTATATATTTTTTGTTTTGCCCACATCATCACGATCGTGTGGTTTGTGTGCGTGTAACGCGCCAGCCTTGAAATCAGCCGATTTCCACGACAAATGCAACATGAATGTTGATAATTCATCGTTTAAGATTTCAGGAACACTTAGAGAACAACCACGTACCGCTGATGTTGAAAACTTTGTTACTCATTGGGTTTTCTGTGCATCTATTAGTTTCTCGTTTAATACCGGAAAACTTTTTTCCTGCATTAAAATGTAACACAGTAGCATACCTTCTGTGTTCTAAAAATTGATACCAAAATATTCTGAATCAATATTCAATTTATTGTAAAGAACAGTTATTGTTATTTTAAGGTTCAGATTTTGCCACTGCAGTAGATTTCTAATCCTTTTTCATGCCAAATTCATTTTTAATGGTTTTTATACTAAACCTACCTTGCCTTTTTCGCTACTAACCATTGTCTTCCTCTGCTGAAGGAGGCAGTTCTGTGTTGTCCATCCTCGTGTTGTTCTCAAAAATTGTTTTGGGGCTGGAATCAAATGACTATTTCACGACACGAAGACAGTCATTTTCGGTTATCCTTCTTTATTCTCCATCCCTCGACTTTTCCACGATAATACGTTGTGTTATCTCTTTTAGAGTCGGTGACGTCACATTCGGAAACGATCCGAACTTCGACAGGACCGACCGATACTCAGCCATTTGCTCCTTCATCCCCTCCATTTGGTTTCTATTTTTTATTTATTTATTTTGTTTTTCAGGGTGATTCTGGTGGACCTCTCGTGTGTTCTCGCAATGGTTACTTTTATCTCGTTGGAATTACGTCATGGGGTGTAAGTGGATGCAGAACTTCCGGTTACCCAAGTGTATATACAAGGGTTTCATTTTACTCGAATTGGATTCGGGAAAAGTTTGCTAATTTTACAAACGTTTAGCCCGAACGAACCCTTTTATCCTTTAGACCCTAAAGGGCCAATATATCGACCCTGGCGACCCTAGGCAAAAAATACACACCTTTATATGGTCTCTTTAATAGGATGACTCCGAGTGACTAGTTGATAATTTTGCTAAGTCAGGGTCCAAAAGTTTTTAACACACACAGACACTATATGTATATATATTTTTTCTCCAGCCCCTCATTGTCTCTATATCTATCTATCTATCTATCTATCTATCTATCTATCTATCTATCTATCTATCTGTCTGTCTGTCGGTCTCTGTATTTCTTCATTCAATTTCTTCTGTTATCTCTCTCTCTTTCTCCCTCTATGTATATATATATATATATGTA
>JAUZSX010319620.1:0-11739 GCA_034780655.1 Idiosepius hallami | reverse complement strand
AGTTTGGTCATTTTGGTAAGTTAGGGTCCTAAGGATTTAATAGAACATAAACTAAAACTAAAAGAGTAAATAAAAAAGTTTGGTCATTTTGGTAAGTTAGGGTCCTAAGGATTTAATAGAACATAAACTAAAACTAAAAGAGTAAATAAAAAAGTTTGGTCATTTTGGTAAGTTAGGGTCCTAAGGATTTAATAGAACATAAACTAAAACTAAAAGAGTAAATAAAAAAAAATCGATGAAAAATATACAAGAGCAAATAAAACAAATTTACTGTCAATGAGAACGTCCGCCATCAAGTGTTAAGTGAGTGTAAAAAATTAAATCAAAGATGGGGATTTTTTTTTTCTTCCAAAAATAACTGACTTTCGAGTTTAAGATTTTCAAAACAATTTTATTTTCCTTCGAAATAAGATTATTAACTTATGTTTCTTCTTCGCTTCTTTTCTCCCTTCATCAAAAGAAAAAAAAAATTATTAGTTAAGTGTAGAGTCTACACTTAACTAATAATAAATAATAAAATAGACTAATGAAAATAATAAAATAATAATAAAAATAATGATAATAATAATAATAAAATAATAATGATAATAAAATAAACTAATAAAAATAATAAAATAATAATAAAAATAATAATAATAAACTGCCAATTTCTCGCTTCTGCGTTTATCAGGTTTCGGCCTGATGAACGCATAAGCGAGAAACCAGCAGTTGCCGACTCCTGAGGACTCTGTGTCTACACTTATACACGCTCTATCACTGATATTAAGCACTCTAATTATAATTTTAAGCAACCTTATCACTTAGAATAATAAGCACGATTTTAAGCAAAAAGAAGTTTTTAAACAATTAGTCATCAAGTGCATTTTTTGTGTCATTAAGTGTCACCACACACGGACTGTGACTGGAGAGCTCTCTCTCCCTCTCTCTCTCTCTCTCTCTCTCTTTCTCTCTCTCTGTGAGTGTGTGTCTGTGTGTGTGTCTCTACGTGTGTGATACTTTTATTTGCAAACAGGAAACACTTTATTAATGTTTTAATTATGCGTCATCACGTCCAGCAACCAAACATGTCGTTGTTTGGGTAGAATCTTATTTTAAAATAGGGTTAGGGTTATTTTTTTTTTACTTAACTTAGATTATTTTGTTTAGTTAATAAAGTAATAAAAAAAAACACGTATAAAATAAATTCCGACAGAAATGAAAAAAATAAATATAAAAAAATAAATTGAAAGTAAAATAAATACTACGCGAGTGACTTGCCCCTTATCAAAATATTTTATGGGGTAAAGGGACGCTAAAATAAGATTCTACCAATCTTTCCTTTACGATCTAAAAGTTTTTTGTTTTTTTTTAAGTCACATCTATTTTGCTGGTTTAAACTTTTTGTTTATTTTTTCATTTTAATTTTTCCCAAGTCGTTTTTTTAATGATATATTTATTTATTCTAAATTTAAAAAATAAATTATAATTCGTAACAAGTTAGAACCTAGAATTAAACAAACGGGCTGAGGAGGCCGAGAAAGGAGTGTTGGTTGTTGAATTTGATCAATTTTTTTATTAAAATTTTAAACTAAGGACAGGGGAGACTGTAGGTTAAAAAAGAGTTTTGTTTTTTCTTTTCGTTTAAAAGAAAGCAAGAAAGTATTTTTGATTAAAAAAATGCTTTAAAATTTCTTAGCTGAAAAATAAAAAAATATTTGATCAAATTTTTTATTAAAATTTTAAACCAAGAATAAATTAGGTGAGGTAAGTGAATCATTTTTTATTAAAGATTTTTAAAAATTATAAATTAGTTGAGGTAAAAATGTTAGGTGAAATAAATACTGAATGCCGATATTTCATTTTTTTTTCATTTCATTTCAAAGAAAGCAAGAGAATAAAAAATATTTTTATTTAAAAAAAAATGCTTTAAAATTTTGTATCTGAAAAATGAATTAAACATCATTAAATAAATGGAAGAAAGAAAAGTAAAAAATGTCGGTAAAACAAAATTAATTTTTCATAATTATTTTGCTTTCTTTACTTACAATTTACTTTAAAATTCAGATGACTTAAATTTATGGGTTTTTTTGTGTTTTTTTTTTAACAAAAGAAATCTAACTTTCAGAATTCTTTTCTTTTCTTTTACTTATATAAATCCACTTTGAATTTTCAGATGACAAAATTTTTCTTTTATTTCGTTTTCTTTTTTCAATTTTGATTTTTCATTAAAGTCCTTTTTATAATGGAATGTTCCCCTTTTTTTCTTGAAATCAACTTTACCGATTTTGGAGTCGTCACACTTTAACTATGACGCTCTATGTCTCTATTGTGTAAAAATGGAAATAAATATAAATACTTTTTAAAATATTTTTACCGCAAAGTTTTTTTTTTATATCATCTTATTATTTGTTTATAATATACTTGGTGAGCTGCAGCACCCACAGAAAGCCCACATCACCAGCCAAGTTTGGCACAAGGCCATTTTTAAGGGGAATGCAATTGTTTTGACAGGGATTTGAACTTGTGTACTACGATTTCAAAACCCGAGCTTTTACCAATGCCCCAACTTCGCATAAATAAATATATATATTATATTTACTTGGTGAGCAGCAGAGCCAGGTTTGGCACAAGGCCATTTTAATGTGAATGCAATGGTTTTGACTGGGATTTGAACTTATAATTTGTTTATAAACTTAAGAACATAAAAACTAACAGACAGGGTTTTTCAATGCACATAAAAGCAAGGACGTGACGTGGTAGTCTTTACTGATGTTGTTTTATGTTCGTGTAAATTGTGTACTTGTTCAACTGTTCTGTCTGTTGAATGTCGTTGCTTCTAGTAAAAATGTAAAAAACAAAAACAGGCGTTGAAGTTTACTGAACTTGCTGGAATATGAATTTTAAAAATAAATTAAGAGGGCAGAAGGAAAAGAGTAGAAAAACAACACATTTAAAAATTCTAAATCGTAAAATTAATCGGTAAAACAACGCGAAGACAAAATATAACTTTGGTAAATTTATAACCGGTAAAATTGCCTCTTAAATCCTTATTTTGGTTAATATTGTTTCTATTTACATACAACAATTATGTAACTAACAAACATACACCTAACTTTTGAAACCTTTTTTTTTAAATTGTATGGTCGAAATTTTGCAACAGGATGTCAACCAACAAGTTAACTTAAAGAATATTGAATAATATTTAAAATGATTTAGGTCTAGTACTTAAAAATCCACTAAAAAGTGGAAAATTTATAGGTATTCTTATTTCCATGGCCCGGTAAAATATCCACAAAATTGATATATTTTTGTATATATATAAGAAAAAAAATAGGGTTACATATGGAATAAAATGGGGGGAAATTACAATCTCTCACAGAACAAAATGCTGTTATTGCTGTATTAATCGATCTAAATTAATTGTAAAAAATAAAAATAAAAAAAACAACTTTTATTTAATCTATGAGAACTTTTTTTAGGCGTAAAATTTACTTATGGGGATCCAGGCCGACGGGGAATGTTGTTAATGTTCTTACTGATTGGGAGCGAAATTCTAAACGAAAAATGGTAAATTTGTTTAAAATATCATCCCGGAAATAAAACAAATAAAATCACTCACTTCTTTTTTTTTTTTGTAAATTAAATCAATGACGAGAGAAAAACAGTCGATTTAAAAGACTGTGTTGTGTTATTCAGCAGTCAGTCGAATTCTGACTTGAGGACATGAAAAAATATTGCCGCCCAACCACACCAACACTTGAGAGACGAATTTGTTGCTTGCTTTTTCTTTTCGTTATGACTTTTTTGGTTATCTCTCGTGCAAGGAGAAAGAGAGAAAAGGTTTTCTTTTAAATGACCTGACCTCATTCCAACGATAAAAACTGGATCATTTGTAAAAACTAGTTGCACTTTTGGGTTTTTTTTATCAATGAATAAAGAAATATTATTATTATTATTATTATTATTATTAAACCTAATAATACTCGCGTAGTGTTACTGGTGTGTTGTGCTGCTAACTACTTGCAGAGTTTAGCCTGGGGAAACCCACCCGGGCACGGGCAGGAGGCACCCCCATAGACCCCGAAATTGCGTGGGGTGGGGCTGTAAAGAAAGCTCCCTAGGCAAAACTCTTTAGGTTACAGATTTTTTGTGATGAAAAAAAAAAAAATACCAAAATAATTAATTATTAGGATTTTTGACAAAAAATCATTATTTACTTGGTGAGCAACCAAGTTTTGTTTGCACAAAGGGCATTTCTAAGGTGAAAGCAGTGCACAGTGCACAGTGGTTCTGACTGGGATTTGAACTTACGTACTACGATTCCAGAACCCGAGTTTTTCCACCTTCGCATAAATAAATATATATGTAATTACTTGGTGAGCAGCACAGCAGCAGCAGCAGTCAGCACCAATCAAGTTTGACACAAGGCCATTTTTAAGGTGAATGCAATGGTTTTGACTGGGATTTGAACTCGCGTACTACGATTCCAGAACCCAAGCTTTTACCAGCTTCCTCCACCTTCGCTGCTGCCCTTTTTAACACTGTACTTGTAAGTCAGTGCATATCAATCAACTCGTCTCTCTTTCTCCTCTCTCTCTCAATAAGAAGCCTTTCTTGAAGGGTGCCGGGTGTTAGTGTCGTGTGCAAAAGTTGCATTTTGAGGGTAAAGAGAAAGGGGGCGCAAAGCAAATTCTGCGTGGGGGTGGCTTGACTGTGACTGACTGACTGCACTCACTGCACACTGCAGTGGTGGTGCAGTGGTGCAGTGGTGCACTGCACTGACTGCACTAATGAAGTAAGTAGTAAGTACGGCCTAGCCGTCGGGGCCCTATGTTTGATGTCCCTTAGTGTACGGTCTTTCCATCACCTGACAATTCATCACGGTTTTCATCACTAGACTTTACATCACATGCATTTTCATCACGTTAACAATTCATCACTCCAAGCCTTTTCCATCACTTGGACTTTTCTAAAAATTTAAGTTCTATCTGTAACGTTTGCTTGCCCCCCCCCTGCAATCGCGTGGTCTTGCGCCCACCCCCCTGTAATCTATGGCCTTGGCAGGAGCCCTAAGAACGGCCTTGACATTACACTCGGTTTAGGGTCTAATTTTAGGTTATTTAAATTTGTAGTAGAATAAAAGAAAATAAGCCAGCCACCAAGTCCCATTTTCTGCACTTAATTCTCCCAGGGCTGACTGAGTGCCTGTGCTGGTTGCTGTGTGTGAGTGTGCGGTGCGCTCTGCTGCTGAGTGCTGCGGCGGCGTACCATTACCAACAAATACTCACTCTCTACACCACACCACATCCCACTTTTAAATCAATAAACTTTAAATTCCAGTAGTCGTAATTTTTGTTGAGTCACTCTTTAAAAATTCAACCGATTCCGAAACTTAAATTTTTGTAATTATTTTTCGGAATCCTATGAGGTATAATCAATGCCGTGCTTTTTTGCTTTGCTTCTTCACTGCTTTGCCACTTAGCGGGCCCATCGCAAAATGCACCTTGTGGCCCCTTTACCCTAAAAAAAAGCAAGTCCCCCCTCAACATACCGGGGCCTTCGACTATATATACATAAATATATATATATATATATAATAATGGCAGCGACGGTGGAGCAGGAGCATTAGAAGCTCGGGCTGTGTGTGAGATCGTGTTACGCGAGTTCAAATCCCAGTCAAAACCATTACTTTCACTTAAGCAGCCTTGGGCAGATGGGGCTCGTTAGCTCGGGAGAGCAGTTCATCTAGGTGAAGGGTAACACCGAATAAATAAAGCCCGAGTAAGAGCACGTAAAAATGGCCTCGTGCCAAACTTGGGGGTGCTCACCAAGTAAATATCATATACACCATCTTAGCGCAAATGCCCTGCTGTCCTCTATTTTTTATAATTTTTTTTTTTTTGAAATGGTAATATGCGAGTTCGAATCCCAGTCATTCAATTTGTGTTCGTTGGATTATTTTTGGTCTACTGAGACCTTTTTTTACTCTTCTTCTTTCCTATTGTTGTGTATGATCCTAACAGAACAGTCAAATCCATTTATACAGGGTTGGTGAAATATGAACTAATCAGAGAGCAGAATGGTAAAAATATTGTCTATAAAAAACAGTTAGCCAAACTGACTTCCTGCTACTGTGATTATTGCTTGGATTTCTGAGAACCATCAATCGTTCATCTTGGATTCTATTTATATTTTGATAATTTACCATATTGGACTTAATAACCTACATTGTTGGAATTATCGTCAAACAATTTTCATATTTGACTTATTTATTATTTATTTATATCATTGGACTTTGATTGAGCTTAACTTGCCCCATTCTTTCTGGGAATAATAGCATGAAATACTTCAACAGTGTTCATAATTGGACAAATACCTTTTGAAGAGGCAGTGACTTCCACATTTACTCCAACTATGGATTTTTTTTAACCTTCTTGATACCCTGGGAGAATATAGGGCAGCAACAACACTCCCACAACAGACTCATTCTTCAGATGCTTTTGTCGCAATTTTTGTTTCTCTTCTTACAAAATTGGGTGTTGGCCCTATTCTAACCTCCAAACTGAAGGACCAGAGCTAAATACTCAGTGCTAGGCTAGGGTTATCCAAGGTGTTCTTGTGACACCATCACTTGATGCCCCTCAAGCCAAAGTTTAAGGGTCCATCTACCCAGTGGTTTAAGTGTGCCTCTGCATATTTCCCACCACGGCAGATATAGTAACTGGTATACTTAAATTGTTGCTTGACCTTGCTTAACTTTGATGATTTGATGAGAACCAGTGTAGCCAATATGACTTGACTGTAAGCTTAAATATTGATTAAATAGTGCATATTATGTTATTCATAAAACTATGTGTTTAAACACACTGAATAATTCTCAAAAAATGATTATTCTTGACATTAAATGAACCAAAAATGTTGATATGTCGTAAAACCAACCAACTAAACAAACAAAATCAGTAAGGTAAAAGAATAGATATTGTTAGCTTGAAAAAGAGAGAAAGATATTTTTGAGGAATCCTAGAATAACATTTAATTACAAAATGACTTTTCTCGACATTGAAAAGGTTGATATGCCGTTACACCAACCAACCAAACAAATAATATCAGATAGGAAAAAAATAGATACGATATTTAGAAAAAGAGAGAAAGATATTATTGATGGATCCTAGAAAATCTCTGAATCTATTCTAACATTTTTCTATGTCTGTGTCCGTGTGTGTGAGACTGCCCGTGTGTGTGTGTGAGTGTGTGTCCGTGTGTGTATGTGTGTGTAATAGTGAACAAAGCACTTAGGCATATTTTATTGTGATGTGAAAGAGGTTATAATTTTGTAATGTTTCACTTATATGTTGTAGAAGTGTTGAAAGATGTTGCAAAGCCTTCTTGAAAGACAGAAATACTGAGTGATACATATTTATATATTTGTCTGAATCCTTGTTATCTTCCTCACTGGTTCTCCTGTATATTTACAATCATGAAAGCTGTTTTCTTCATTCATAATGCTCACACCTGAACTAATGTGTATATATTTACAGAAACTACAATATCTATAATTTAGAACAAAAAAGGTCATGCTGACTTTCTAAAACTATTAACCAAATCCACACACCCTAAAAAATAAAAAAATAACAAGCATTTCTCCAAGATTTCACTCTATGTATAAACTTTTTGATAAACCATGTTTATTTAAGAAATTCTTGAAAAGGGAAGGCAATCAGAAAAAGAAAACGTTAAAAAAAAATGTGTAAATAATTGCTTTCAAAAGAGAAAAACAGAATGTTGTACGCTTGTCTTTAATACTCTGATTAAAAGCTAGTCAGGCCTGAAAGGTTTTTGATTGGAACATAATTGCAAACTATAGCTGAAGAACAAAGAGCTCACAAAGGCTCAAGACAGTTCTAATCTGGATTATTATAAACTAGCCGTGATAAACAATCTTGCTTTTTTATCATTTTAGTATATTAAAAGTGCTTTTTTTCTTGGGAAAGTAAGTTCAATGGTTCATTAAGAATCTTGCTATTTTATCATTTTAGTATATTAAAAGTGCCCTTTTTCTTAAGAAAATATAGCCAATGGCCTGGTAGGTCTATAAAGACTAGTTTACTTAAGCAAGATATAAAAAATATAAAACAAGCCTTTGAAATAAAATATAGATTAAGTGTTCTATTACTGAGAAAGGAATGTTTATGTTGGATTATTTTTGGTTTACTAAGCTACTGGGTATGATTGCAGAGATTGGAATGTTTCATATATACAATTTAGTTTTAAAAAAGCCATAACTACTTTTCTAGGCTTTCTCAATTACCTTAGTGGCAAGTCCACAGCAACAGGTGCAAAGCTGGGCAATATTTCTAGTATTTTGATATAATCTAAATCCCCCTTAAAAATACAATTTCAAAACAACATTATTGTTATTTTTATTTCGTTCACTTGCTTGGCAAGTGAAGAACAACTCATTGAGTCAGTTTTGTAACTATTTCTTGTATTTGCCAGGCAGAGTGGTTAGCCAGCTAATGCTTTGCACCTTGCCGACACAATGGTGCAGTACCTGATATTCCTAAGAGGTCACCCATCTTAATATTGAACAGACTCTACTTTGCTTAACATCGGTGATCTAGCAGGAACTCGTATCCTCAACACTGTATCAAAATAAAAATAGTTACAGCTTGGATTAGAAGACGAGCTCTAACTGGATCTGGGTTGATAAGAATGAAGGAGAGCAGTCAGTTAAAATGTCATGTCTTATTCACTACGTCAATAGATTGCTGCTCTTTGTTCTGCCTCCTAAACATACATTGATCAACCCTATCTTTTCTTTCTGTCAATGAGAAACCCTGTCCAACCCCTACTAAACTCTCCCTAAGCATGTCAAGCAATCTGAATAGCTGGCTGGTTCATTAGCCAGCGCAAGTATTAATCGCACAATGTAATTAGAGGATGGAATATCAGGATGATGGACATATGTTTGAAGTGAGATCATGCCCAACATTTCACCTTCAATCTGGCCAATTAAAGAGGCTGCCAACCAAAGCCCCTGACTTGGCATTCACCATCCAACTTCAAATTTATCTTAGATAAACATTTAACGCCAAAAGTTTTGATAAATGAAAACTAATATTAATCAAACTGACCTTTATTATTTCATTGTTTGATCAAAAATAAAGGTTTCTGAATTTACAAAATATTTTTGCTTTTGTTTCATTATCTTCTTTCTAATGCAAATTATTAGCTATAATTGCAGAGATTCGAATATCTCATTATATACTAAAGGGTAAATTTAACCCAATCACTGAACAGACAGGAGATAATTCAGCTTATTTCAAGAAGCCAGATTCAATAGATTTTCCCATTTTCAAAATTGCAGACTACAAACATGACTACTGGATTTACTGCTGTTGCTACTCATATTACTACTGCTAATATATTACTACTGCTATTGGAATATTTTAGATAAATATATTTTCTGAGGTTCAATTTTATACAAATATAAATATTCATAAATTCTATATATATAATAACTTTAATATTATTACTAATCAGGGGCGGATCGAGTCATCAGTCAACCAGACCTGGTCCAAGGGCCTGGCACAGCAAGGTGGCCTGCCTGACTCAGGCCCCTCAGCTGTACTTTGTTTACATATTGAATCGTAGTAATTAAATTGAAATTTTTGTTTAATATGACATTATGCTCTATCACTATCATTATGAATCCATGAACCTCTTCATGAGCTTCAAGTTTTCAAATCTTTTGATGCATATAAACAATACCTATCTTTAACTAAACTCTTTTCTTTGGTAAGCTTACATGCACAGATCACCAGCTGCACGGACACTATATGTAGCATTTAATTGTAAAAAATTCAGAAAGGGCACCCATTGCATTTTCTGTCTGAGGGCCCGTTATACTCTCAGTCTGCCCCTGTTAGTAGTAACTCAAAACAATTGGAACATAGATTTAGCAGATGATCAAAAAATCGCCAAAGACTTTTAATGCTGATATTATAGTTTGAAATCAAACATTAAAATTTAATTGAGGAATTTTTTGTTTAGATTAAAAAAAAAATGACTTTCAAAATCTTTTTTTCTTCATAGTTTGCATTCCTGTGTAAAATCTAAAAAATTAAGTAGATGGTTTGCACACCTCATGAGAGTGGCAACAACGAGAGCAGCAACAACGGGTGCGACATACCCCCAAGGCTCGCAGTCATTACTAGAGCTAAATTCACCAACTGATGATAAACTGTTGGAACATAAAGGCAGAGCTGCTAAGACAAATGGACTAAACAGAAAAGAACGCTAAGAAAGTAGACAGTAATATATGAGATATGCATATATATATTTTCAGAACAAGATTTTCAGAACATTATAATATATAATCTAGTCTATAAGGAACATATCTAACCAAAAGTCCTCACTACCAAAAGGCTCGCTTTGCTCGCCTTGGGATAAGGTATTTTTTCAAGATTTTTCACAATCTTTTGGGACAATTTAATAGAAATAAGTTATTTATCTATGTTTTCACAAACTTTCGGGACAACTTACTAGAAATTAGTTATTTTTTCCATGTTTTTACAAACTTTTGGAACAACTTGTATGTTGATGGATTGAAAAAATTCCTTCGTGAGGACGTTCTCTCCCATGCCCTCTATTAGCACACCAAGTTTGAGCCTGCTAGGCCCGGCCATCTCCGAGTCTATAAGGAACATACGTAACCAAAAATTCTCACTACCTAAAGGCTCGCTTCGCTTGCCTTGGGATAAACCTTTTTTTTTTAAGGGTAGACTTAAAACTTTTTTTTCTTAAGGTTACCAATACTACAAAAAGGACTATTCTATGGAGAAGTGGCTCAAGGAAAGCGCAAGGTGGGAGGACAGAAGAAACGCTTCCAGGACAACTTAAAGCTCTAGCAAAGGGACTTCTCTATAAACACTAAGTCCTGGGAGATGCTTCCTACAGATTACTCTTCTTGCTGCCATGCTGTTGCGATGGGGGCAATTGGTGGGTATGGAAACAAAAAGCTACATTCCAAACCTTTCCCCGGGGTCAAGAGAGTCTTCAAATAATTTTTCATTTATAAAAATATTTATAAAAAAGAATCATCTTTTCTTTCTTTTTTTGATTTTGTAATTGCTTGTTGTATTTTTATTTCTCTATTTAGCTAGACGTATGTGATGTTTAGTTCTTTACCCAATTCTTGTGCCAAATTTGGTTGGTGCTGCGGCTCACCAAGTAAATATAATGGGTATAATCTTATTTTAGCGTCCCTTACTGTGACGTTCAATACATAAGCAAACACCCAAATGTGTTTTGGGCAAATACAAATTTAAAAAAAAATGTCTACCCAAAAAAAAAGATCCTTTTTGGTTTATTTCGAAGGCAGAAAAAGATAATGTAAGTGGATTATTTTACTGCATTTTTGCATTAGAAGTTTACAGTTAGTGGAGGCTCAGTTTTGCGTTTGATTTTTGTCGAACATCAATAGTATCAAGTGGGGTATAATAAGGGTTAGGGCAGTGGATTCCCTCTAAAATGGTTAGCAGATGATTTTAGGAAAAAAGACCAACGGAAAAAAGATCAACGGGGGCTTTAGCCCCCTCACTCATCCCCCTAGATATTGAGGGTGATATGTTAACAAGAGCCTCTAGGCACCCCCTCCCCCCAAAAAAATGACCCTAACGAGCGAAATCTGACCATATTTGCCCGGGTCTTTTGTAATCTGGTCTTTTTTTCCGGTGGTCTTTTTTCCTAGATAGCAAA
>JAUZSX010319609.1:0-11740 GCA_034780655.1 Idiosepius hallami | reverse complement strand
TTCGATTATTTCATCTATGAAGAACGAAGAACATCGTGATAAATTATAAAAGCTTATATAATTTTTTCTCTCTTTATTCTCTTTATATTTTAGCATACTGTCATCTTGGCTATTTATGTCCACAATATCTTTAACAGCTAAAATGGAGCAGAGCATCCTTAATGTGGAAAGATGGATCATTGGTAAAACTTTGGACTATGGAATCGTACTACGCGAGTTCAAATCCCAGTCAAAAAACAATTGAATCTACCTTTAGCTACTTGGAATTATCATACCCTGCGAGAGTTTTTAGGTACTCCACCTGCTACGACATACACTTTAGATACTCAAAGCTTTATTAAAACTTGACTACTCACTACTCAAATTTTCAAAAATGTTTAAATCAGAGTATAGCCACAAAAAGAAGGTAATAGGTAATTTTCAACCAAGTATCTAAGACAATACTATCAACACACAACTGCAGTTTGGTAAATGAGGGTATGCGTGCATGTTCTGTGCTCTATTAAAATTTTCAAATATTTTTCTATAAACGCAAGGAAGAACTTGATGAATAACATAAAGTGAATAATCTTGAATAATATTTATCACAGTAACCCTAGAATCCTCATTATTTCTCTCTCTTAACTCATGAAATCTACCTTGCTAGTCCCAAGTTTGATGACATACAAGGTTTTACTAATATAAAATAATACTTACTCCCGGTAGGGCAGATATACAGCTAGAAGAAAAAAAATGATTGGTTTGGTTAATTTGTGTTTTACAGCATATCAACCTTGTTAGGCCATTTAATGCTAAGAACAATTGTTTTTTGATAGACATTTTTTATACACACATAGTCACAATGTGCACTATTCAACCTATAGCTGGAGTGTATGTGGAGGAGGTTAATACTTTTCTCAAGAGTATTAGTCTAATTATGAATGCAAATGGATTTGAACTAGAACTTGAACTCGCATGTTACGATTCCGAAGTCTGACTGCCTACCCACTAGGCCAAGTAGACCCCTCCCCCCCCAAAAAAAAATGAAGGAATTAAACCAAAAAGAAATCAAAAGAGAAGTACTCTGCTATAAATTTTTACATGCTCTCTCTCTATATATATCATGGCTTTTTGCATTCAGTGTTGCCCTTCCCCTAGATGAGCTGCTCTCCTGAGTTAACGAGCCGTGTCTGCCCGAGACAGCTAAAGGTAAATGTAATTGTTTTGATTGGGATTTGAACTCACGACACTATAATTCCAGAGTCAAAGATTTTACCAATGCTCTACCCTTGCGGCTATTGTTTAAGTTTATTTGTTTATTTTGTGTTTAACGGCATATCAAGCTTTTTAGGTCATTTTCATGCCGAGAACAACAATAAGTAAAAAAAAGTTGCACTATTTGATCCACAGCTGGAGGGAAGATGCGGATTCATACCTTTCGCAAGGGTATTAGTTGACATGTCAACGTGGAAGGAACAACTTGGACTTAAACTCGCGCATTACGATTCTAAAGTCTTAGTGCCTTTATGAACAAAAACTATCATAATACTAACAAAAAAATACTAACAACACAAAAAAAGTAAAATATTTTAAATAGATAAAAAATCCTATAAAGTATATAGATTTTTTTTTTTTTTTATAAAAAATAGAAATAAAACTGATAAATGCTCATTCATTGGCCCTTTTTTGTGAATGAGAAGTTGATAAGATCTCCTTGTAACACAAGAAGACTCATGTTGGGAATCTTGAACTACATTGTTATAATGGAATAGTTAGGATTCTTGAAACATGATAGAAAAATAAAAATAAATGAAAAATAATAATACAGCTAAATTGAATCAAGGTTTAAGAAAATGAGCAGCTTAACATAAAAATAAAAAAAATAGTTGAAAAAAAAAATGTTTAAATGAAAATTGTGTAATATCAAATTGGAGTTAAGTCAAGTAAAACTGAATAAAAATCACACTTGGTTTAAAATGTGACTCCGACAAATGAAGAAGAAGAAAAAGAAGAAAGAGAAAGAAGAAGAAAAGAAGAAAGAGGAAGAAAGAGAAAGAAAGAAGAAAAAGAAGAGAAAGAAGAAGAAAAGAAGAAAGAGAAAGAAGAGAGAGAAAGAAAGAAGAGAAAGAAGAAAGAGAAAGAAGAAAGAGAAAGAAAGAAGAGAAAGAAAGAGAAAGAAAGAAGAGAAAGAAAGAAAAAAAATAAAGACAGAAGAAAGAAAGAATAAGAAAGACAGAAGAAGAAATAAGAAAACAGAAGAAAAGAGAGAAGGAAATCCAAATGATTATCAACAAAAAGTAATAAATGAATAAAAAAAATTAAGAAGTAGAACAGAGAGAGAGAGAGAGAGAGAAAGAGAGAGAGAGTGAAAGGAAGAGAGAGTGAAAGAGATACAGAGACTGAAAGAGAGTGAGAGAGAGTGAGAGAGAGTAAAACAGATAGAGTGAAATAGATACAGAGAATGAAAGAGAGTAAAAGAGAGAGAGAGAGAGAGAGTGAAAGAGAGACAGTGACTGAAAGAGAGAGATAGAGAGTGAAAGAGAGAGAGTAAAAGAAAATAAAGAGAGAGATTGAAAGAGAGAGAGGGAGGAAGGGAGAAATATTTTTTAAAAAAGTGCACTAGTAATTTGAGTCAGCCTCATCACAGAACCAGTTGAGTTGTTTCTGATTTTGTTTTAAAGACTAATTAAGAGAAAAAGAAAGAAGAAAAAAAAGCAAAACCCTCTGACATGTTGCTGCGTTTTAGGAATTGATACACCACACAGCACACCAAACCACACATCATTCTCTCCCATATTTAAAAAAAATTAAACTAGGGAAACACACTCTCATATTGTTCCTGGAAACCAATTTTATTTATAACTCTAATAAACTGATCATCCTTGCCAGTCAATAACTGTCTTTATCTAATCTTTGAGTATTTCAAGGTGGCTTAAGGGCCTGATTGTCATAGGAGCCATTAGAAATATTCCAAACACTAGGGGGATTTTTGGCCACAGTTTGTGGAAGCCTGCATCTAACATCACTTTAAATAGTTTCCAGGAAGGCCTGGAAAAGAAGTAATAAGGCAAAGACCAGGGCTGACGGAATGACATAAGGTGAGCTGGTGGGGGGGGGAAATAAATATTCATAAACTTATATAGATTTTAATTCTACATATTTCGCCATTAAAAAAAAGTTACAGTCAGTGCCGTGCTTAGCCACTTAGCAGCCCCGACGCAGAATACAACTTGCGGCCCCTTAACCCTAAAAAAAGGCAAGTTGCATCCCCCTCAACATACTGAAGCCTTCGACTATATATATACATACATATACAAGTATATATATATATCAAGAGAGACAGGCGGAAAGAAAGATGGATTGATAAATGTATATTTTAAAGTTGATAATGACATTTTCTAATTAATCCTAACTACAAATTATTTTGGTAACTTTTTTGCATTACAATCTGTGAAGCCAGGGAGGCTTGAGGCCCCTAGGGAGCTTGCACCCCCCCTCCACAATTGCGGGGGCCTTAAGCACGGCCCTGGTTACAGTGCAAATATATTAAGGAACATACTGTTTCAAAATAACAAATCATCAGAAAATTTCCATTCTTCTATTTTGAGGGAATAATTAAAAATACATTTTCTTATCTCCTTTGTTTTGCGAAGATTTTGTATACTCAAACATATCAATCTAAGTATTTCAAATATCTCAGTGTTCTATTCCTGGGTGGGAGAAGGAAAAAAAAGAAAGTATAATACAAGAATATCCCTTGCATATTATTGCAGGAAATTAAAGAAATATTAATGTCTAGTATATTGATATTGATATAATTTATTTTAAGGCGAGCTGTATTGATACTGCCCATGTAATGGATACTTTCGATTCTGAGCAGCTGTTACATTGTAAAAAAAGAAAAAAAAAAAGAAAGAGATAATGAATAGATGAGCAATTTAGAAGATTGAGAAACCTTATTGGTTGATTGGTATAAGATTTCCAAAAAGTCACTTAGAGCCTAAAGATTTTCAAACAAGGGTTCAATATACAGTTCAAATGCAAGAACTTGTCTGAAATGACCCTAATTTTCATGGTGACCAAAAAAACACTTGAAGCCTGAAGATTTTCTAACAAGGGTTCAATATACAGTTCAAATGCAAGAACTTGTCTGAAATGACCCTAATTTTCATGGTGTCCAAAATAACACTTGAAGCCTGAAGATTTTATAACAAGGGTTCAATATACAGTTCAAATGCAAGAACTTGTCTGAAATGACCCTAATTTTCATAGTGTCCAAAATAACACTTGAAGCCTGAAGATTTTATAACAACAGTTCAATATACAGTTCAAATGCATAAACTTGTCCGAACTGACCCCCATTTTCAGGGTGTTTAAAATGTTACTTAAAGCCTGAACTTATCCAAAATGACCCCAATTTTCTTCTAAAGTTGATTAGGACATATAAAGCCCATTTTCCATTTTGAATAGATTCGTTAACAAACATAATTACAGATTTTTGGTCTATGAAAATCAAAGGGCAATTCATCAATCCTTCAATGATTTTTGGACACCCTGTAGTTCAATTCTAGAGTCACTGTTCATTCTAGAAATGATTAAGATTAAGGCATTTATTCAATAGCAATGTGTATTACAGCTCCATTCATAAGTTATAGTTCACTTGGTATATACATTTTTTGGGGGCTTTGGAAAATCAAATGTGAAACAAATTTCACCTCAATAATATAAAATCTATTGCATTCTATCATATGAATATATATCCTTATATGATAGAAAATCCTTGTGTTTGATTAGGTTCTACATCCGGTTTTGAATTTCAGGGTTACGAGCCCTATGCGCAGAGCTTGATCGAGAAAGAAACATGAAATTGAATTGTGAACACTGCTATTCTTGAATTTCATCCAAAAAACTACTGAACAGGCTCGACATTGCTTAATTTTGATGACCTGATGGGAAATGGTGTCTCTAACAGGACATGACCTTATAAATCATTTTAGCAACATAGGAGTGTAGATTTTATATAAGATGTTGTAAATGAAGCAAAAAAAATACTTGTTTGAATAGATTACATTCTCATCAAAAACTCTATGAAGAAACTTAATTCTAGTGTTTCTTGCACAACTCTTTAAATTTTTTTGTGCGGTTTTAACAGAAACGCAGTTCATCTTCCACATTTCCAAATGCAGAGCGTTTAATTATTGAAAACTTGGAACATTTATACAATTAAACTTAAATTTTAAAAGGAAATATGCATATAATAATCAAATAGATTTCTACGAAATAGGGGGAACCCCTGGACTGTACAAATGAAACTGTAAGATTCCATTGAACCCCGGTTGAAAAGCACTGGTCTTGGCTGAATAACAAACAGCAAAAAAAAAAACAAAAAAAACCCACCAACTCAACCTAAAAATTTTTGACTACAAAAAGCTTTCTTCTTTTTTTTTTTAACTGAATTCACTTTAAACCTGGTATTTTACTGTTCAGCTAATCTGAATTCAAATTGGTTCAATTACTATCATTTTTTTCTTTTGACAGTCGAACTAAACTGGTTTTTCTGTAGAATAGACTTACAAGAAAAACCACTTGTTTACATTGTTTTGTCAAGAATGAAAAAAAAAAAAGAATAGGGGTGAGAAGAGAAAGAAAGAAAGGATTTTGAGACTAAATACAGTGTGCTGCACACACAAAAGACAGCAAGGTTAGAGGATAGTCCATAGTAACTACTACCACTACTACTACTACTATGACAAGACAAGTCAGCAGGAATCCTAAGAAGCACAAAGAAACAAGGAGTGTCTACTTCATTATTCTTAGAAAAGCCGAATCAAGTCTGTGTAAATATTAAAAGAAATTTAAAGAAAATATCTTTTTTTTTTTTTTAAATGCTGAAGGAGGATTTGTAGGTCTCTGGCAAAGAAGCCTCAAAGATAAATCAAAACACTTAATTTTAACCCTTAGAATCCTGAATTAGCTGAAGGATCAAGTAGTCGCTCATCTGTTCTATTAGGATGACTAAAAAGGAAATATTCCAAATACTGGGGGGATTTTTGGCCACACTTTGTGGAAGCCTGCATCCAACATCACCAGGAAGGCCCTTAAAGTGAACCCGGAAGGTAAGCGCAGAGTTGGTCACCTGAGGCAGTCCTAGAAAAGTAGTATTAAGGCAAACACTAGGGCTGCCGGAATAGAATAAGGCGAGTATTTTAAGGTGGCTGAAGGGCCTGATTGTCATAGGAGCTGTTAGAAATATTCCAAACCCTAAGGGGACTTTTGGCCACACTTTGTGGAAGCCTGCATCCAACATCACCAGGCAGGCCCTTAAAGTGAACCCGGAAGGTAAGAGCAGAGTTGATCACCTGGAGCAGTCCTGGAAAAGTGGTATTAAGGCAAAGACCAGGGCTGCCGGAATGACATAAGGCAAGTTGGTGGTGGGGGGAAAAGGAAATATCAGTGTGTCTTTTTTGCCTTAGCTCACCAGGGCCGATATATTGGCTCTTTAAGATAAAAAAAAAACCATAATAACTTTTTATAATTAAACCAAACTAAACCTCTATGTTTATTTTGGTTTTGGGGCGTTTAACGGTGAATATCTTGTTGCGAAACAAGATCATGACTGTCAGACTTGCTGGACAAAAGGATGGCCAAAACCTAAAACCACTAACTTATAATACGTTACTTTTCCTTCTTGGTAATACAGGGTGATTCAAAAGTCTCCGTACATAGAAAATGTTGTTTTTATTTGTAAAAAACAATTTTATTAAATAACAGACTTACTGTTGTTTGGTCAATAACATCTTTAAGGTACCTAATAGAATTAATTACAAAAAATACCTAAAACCAAAAATAATAGAATTATAAAATATAAATAAACAATAAATAATTTATGCCTTTGTATGGAGACTTTTTAATCAACCTGTACAATAAAAAAAAGTAGTAATTAATTTATTTCTATAGGACAGTATTACAAGCATCATTGCATTTTCAATTTTTATTTTGTGTGTTAGATTTAAAAAAAAAAATAATACATATTTTGTTAGGACAGACGTAATGGTAATTTAATTTCAATATTGCTAATTTTAATTTATGAATAACTGAGATTAGAAATACAGGACGATTCAAAAGTCTCCATACATAGAAAATGTTTTTTTTTGTAAGAAACAATTTTATTAAATGACAGACTTGATGTGGTCACCAGAGTTTTAAATACACACCTTGATATGTTAAAAAAAAAAAAAAAAGAATTAGAAAATATAAATAAGCAATAAATAATTTATGCTTTTGTATGGAGACTTTTCAATCAACCTGTATAATCACATTGATCTTTCTATCACCTGTAGTCTGAGGTTTCCTTTTAGTAACCCTTTCATGGGGTTGCAACATACACAATGCAAGTAAGACTCCCAGATTTTGAATTTCTTTTAATTCGAAGATGGAAGGGGTGGGGGTGATGAGATTTTGTTTTTGTTAGATAATATATTATATTTACTTGGTGAGCATCAACCCAAGTTTGGCACAAGGCCATTTTTACGTGCTCTACCCGGGCTTTTCATATTCGGTTATATCCTTCACCTAGATGAGATGCTCTCCTGAGTTAATGAGCCCCATCTGCCAGAGGCAGCTAAAAGTGAATACAATATT
The DNA here is from genome assembly GCA_034780655.1 of Idiosepius hallami. Lineage (NCBI taxonomy): Eukaryota > Metazoa > Mollusca > Cephalopoda > Idiosepiidae > Idiosepius > Idiosepius hallami. Next base: position 4,120 of record JAUZSX010319609.1, on the reverse strand, counting down.
TTTGACTGGAATTTAAACTCGCGTACTACGATTCCAGAGCCCGGTTTTTACCAATGCTCTACCCTCGCTGCCCTTGTTAGATAATATATGCCTCTCTTCAAAATGTTTATGAAAAGGTCAGTGAGAGAGACGATGCGATAGTTGTAGATGGGATGCAGTTCACATGTGTTGACTGGCCACTATGTTTGCTTGAACTCACTCGTTGAGATTAATAGGATTATGACAATATGCTTTAATTAAAGAATATGCTGTTATGGCCTTAGTTATTTGCCCAGCAACATGAATATTAATAACTATAGGATTTAAAAAAATGGTAAAATCGCAATATAGTCATGTAAAGGCAAGAATAATCTTTAATAAAAGCATATTAGCCCAGTCCTACTAATAAGTAAAGAATTAAAAGAAATGGTAAAATTGCAAAATAGTCAAGTCTGTGACAAGAACAATCTTTAATAAAATCATATTATTACAGCCCTGCTAATAACTACAGAATTAAAAGAAATAATAAAATTACAAAAAAGTCAAATAAAGACAAGAATATTCTTTAATAAAAGCATGTTATCACAGTTATACTAATAAATACAGAATTAAAAGAAATGGTAAAATAACAAAATAGTCAAGTCTGTGACAAGAACAATCTTTAATAAAATCATATTATCACAGCCCTACGAATAAGTAAAGAATTAAAAGAAAAGGTAACATCATAAAATAGTGAAGTCTGAGACAAGAATATTCTTTAATAAAAGCATATTATCACAGCTTTACTAATAACTACAGAATTAAAAGAAATAGTAAAATTGCAAAAAAGTCAAGTCTGTGACAAGAAAAATCTTTAATAAAAACATATTATCACAGCCCTACTAATAACTACAGAATTAAAAGAAATAGTAAAATTACAAAAAAGTCAAGTAAAGACAAGAATATTCTTTAATAAAAGCATGTTATCACAGTTATACTAATAAATACAGAATTAAATAAAATAGTAAAATTGCAAAAAAGTCTGTGATAAGAATAATCTTTAATAAAAACATATTGTCAAAGCCATAATCATTACATTCTGTGGAGGCTTGCAAAATTGAGGGTTAGGGTTAGACAGTTTTGCGGAAATAACACGCATGATAGCCCAATTAGCAATGAAAGGAGCCTGGGGGTGCTAAATCAGGGTGCACAACTGAGCCTCTAGTGTATAGAATCTCCTCCATTTGAGATAATAAATTCTATAATTCAATTTAATTTAATTTTTCATAAAGTTTTAATTAAATCTGATGAAAATAATTTCACCCTTTCAATATCTAAAGTCATAAGATCAACCACTGCAGTTTGGTAAATGAGACCATGTGTGCATGTTCTGTGCTCTGTCAAAGATTTTTAACCTTATTTTTCTATATAGACAAGAAAGAAGAACTTGATGAATAAATACACAAACAAAGTAAATCTTAAATAATATTTATCACAGTAACCCTTGAACCCTGATTAAAAGTTTTCTTTATATCACTCTCATACCTCATCTAACCTTCTACCTCACCAGTCCTAAGTTTGACTATGTACAACATTTTACTGTACCCAAGAAAGAACTTGATGAAATAATGCAAAAATAAAGTAAATCTTGAATGATATTTATCACAGTAACCCTTGAACCATCGTTGTAATTTTCTTTATTCCTATCTTGTACCTGTCCGACCTCTACCTTGTCAGTCCCAAGTTTGCCGGCATACAAGGTTTTACTGCATTATGCATCTATAGATTCATGTCCTAGTTAATAGCATACAATTGCACCATATGTTACTATACTTTGGTTTTGATGGATGTTAGAATTACCCACTTTATGCAAATAAAAAAAAAATACTCATAAAAATCAATAAAACTACAAAAATATTTTTTGAATCAAATATTAAATAATTCAAACAATATATTCTTATATTTATATTCATAAATATAAATAAATTCATATGTGTATATATATATATATATAATTTTATATTTTTCTTCACTCTTATTTTCTCTCATATTATTATCTTTATTTAGAAATCTATATTATAAAAGATGCATTTTTTGTATCTTTGAAATTTTCTCTTTTTTTCAAAAATAATTCATTTGTTGTCATAATATCAAAAATACCTTGTCCCTAACAAGATGTAATGGACATCATAATAATAATAAATGTGCCCTGAAGAAGGAAAAACATCCAAAATGTGTTGGCACTAATATATATTCTTGTTTTCTGTTTTTTCTAATAATTTTCTATCACATATTCCTAAATGTTTAACAATATTAAAATTTATGAAAACAATGCATTTATAATATTTTTTTAAAAACTATTATTGATGTTTTTTTTTAAAGATAGAACTAGCTTTCCACTGTCTTGCTTATTGAAGGAAAAGAACAACTAAAGTCAGGATTCAATTTCAGAATTCTACCTGTTAAACCGTTTTAAGCAGGTTTAACAGCAATTTCCAAACATACTTGATGTTTATGATATACAAACAGACTCACCTGTCATATTTGGTAGTGAATTCTTAAAACATTTATTTTATAATCGAGATTTGTTTTCAAGACCACTTACCTGAAAAAAGAAAAAAAGAGAAAAAGATTATACTTGACAAAGACAAAAGGATGTTAAAAAAAAGAAAAGAAAAGAAAAAAGAAAAGGAAAATGGAGAAGGAGGGTGGACAAAAGAAAGATGGGAGAGAATGAGGAGAATGATACATGGTGAATAAATATGAATTAGGATTTTCTTTTCAACATATTAACTTTAATAGTTATTATAAGACTTGCCACTAAGGTAATTAAGGAAGCCTATTATAAAGGAAATAAGTTAATGCTTTTTTTATACTAAATTGATTATTAATAGTCTTTTTATAGTAAACTAATTTCTAATGTTTTTTTAAATATCTGATTCATTTCTAATGCTTTTTTATTATATAAAATTTATTTCTAATGATTCTTTTTTTCTAGTAGATTAATTTCTAACACGTTTTTTTATACTAAATTAATTTCTAACACATTTGTTATACTAAATTAATTTCTAATACTTTTTTTATACTAAATTAATTTCTAATGTTTTATAGAAAGTGGGTAACATTTATAAAAAGAGGAAAAATAAAAACATTCGCTTTCAAAATGTTTAGCTTAATTTAGGGACAATCAATTTGTCCTTTTTTGGTAACGGCTAAGAATTCATCATAAGAGAAGTCAGTTTAGAGCCTTAAAAACCGAATAAGCGTAAAGGTAAAGATGTGGCCTCAGTATGAGCTATAGTCAAGAATGAAAGTTAAAACTAGGGAAAAAAAAAATCTTTTTTTCTTGGTCTCTCATTCAAATCAGTAATGAGATTAAGCTAATACAATATCATTCATTGAAAATCAATACACAAGTTAATTACAAAAAAGAAAGAAAACTTCTAAAATCTTTATATAATGGGATACCAAAACAGTAAAAAAAAAAAATTTTTTAAATGATAGCAACATAGTCAAAAATTTGTGAGAGGATCTGAAACAAGACAAAAAGGACCTTAAATAACCCATTGAGGTTGATAGGTCAAACTATTAAAAGAAAAAGTATTAACAATAGGCTAGAATTTTCCCTGCCCAACCAGTGGGATTTCGAACTTTGGTCCATCAACTCATGTTATTAGAAAAATAACATGAATGGATGGACCAAAGTTCTTAAAATAAAGTTTATTTTTGAACTTAAAAATTAATTTTAACTTATTTTATTTAATGTAATATGGGTTTAATAATTATTCTATTGTAAATGATTCAATACACATTTATTCCATACCTAAAAAACTGCAATTTTAACAAATATTTCAACTGATTATGGTCCAAAGGTCGTCAGTTATGGTTAATAGGCTGAAACAATTACCATAAACCTCACACTCACAGTATATTATAACATCTTCATAAGACTCGATTCTAGGAGTGTCAGATTCATTCAGATGCAATTATGGTTTTATTTGCTTTTTTATGGGAAGATTAAGTTTAAAAAATCTACATAGACAGAGACATTAAATATATATAGTATTTGAAAATTATCAAAACATATGTAGGGACCCCAATTTTCCGCGATCACGGAATCGCGGACGGAATCACGGAATTGTCAATTTGAAACGGAATTCTG
>JAUZSX010319608.1:0-25374 GCA_034780655.1 Idiosepius hallami | reverse complement strand
GAGAGAGAGAGAGATAAAATATGTAGTGAGTAATTTGAATCATTACTACTGCATTTATATATATATATACATACATATATATATAAAAGGAACTTAAAATAGCATTAGAATAAAGTTTTCAACCTATCACATCATTAAGTTTAATAAAGTTTTAGAAAATTGTTAGTCTATTCTGGTAGTAAGAGTTTGGATAAGGCAGGTGGCGTGGTTGGATGAAAAAGGATTAATTAAGACGAAGCACCTCATAGACAAATTTTAGTAGTGTCTTATCTGCTTTGTGAAAGAATTGCCATTGTGGTCTTTTATAATATAAGTCCTGTTAATTATTTATAGGATACAAGTGGAAGATTTTCCCATTCCCACATACATAAATACATTTTTTTTCTTTCTTCAAATTCTTATCTGTTTGGCCTTAATAACTATAGACATTTTTAGCTCTTAATATTATCTTGTTGAATTTTTTTTAACTGGAATCTTTGTTATACTATTTTGCAAAGTTTAATTAAATCTCAAGGATTAAATGGCTTCTTTTTGCATGATAAAGTACAATTTATAAGACCTTCAGTTGCATAAACATAAACAAATTCTATATCAGGACAATATATAGAGATTCACATTACATATTAGCAGTGAAGGTGGAGCGGTGGAAAAAGCTAGCAATGTGGAATCCCATTATATGAGTTCAATTAAAAGTCAAAACCATTACAATCTCTTTCAGCCAATTTGGCTAGATGAAGCTCATTAACTCAGAATAGTAACTCACTAAGGTATAAGAATAACACTGGTTCTGAAAAATTTGGGTGAATGAGTTGTCAACACAATTAGAATAACTCATCTAGGTGAAGGGCAAGACTGATTACAAAAACCCTTGAAATAAGCACATGAGACTGGCCTTGTATCTAACTTGATTTGTTGCTCAACAAATAATATATTATATGTATAATACTAGCAGTATAACCTGGCTTTGCTAAATCCCATATACGTAAATTTCAATGTTATTGGGTCTATAGGAAATGTACACATACACTAAGTTACATTTACGTAATAATTGTAGAGATTGAATTAACCTTAAGTTACTGATAGTAGATATATGAAATGCATTTGAAAATGAGTAAAAGATTCTCCTTACCCCCTTATTGTAGTACCAAAATAAAAGCATTTAAGTGTTAGGGAGAGAACAAAAAAAAATTACCAATAGATTTTAGCATTCAAAAACCCAATAAGTGTTTCCTCTAAAATCACGTTAAAGTGATGTCCAATCATCTGATTAATGCCATAGTAAAAATGCTCTAAAGCTGAAATAGATGTATTACAAACTTTTTTTCCTAGTTATAAGGTTAATGGAACCACAGATATTTGAACTCATGTATCAGGATTACAAAGTAAGAGTATTAACCTATTGTACCATAGGCTTCTTCCATATGTGAATCTGGGCTTCTCTTTCTGTATATATATGTTTTTATTTTGATATCTGTTTTATTGGAAGGGAAGGTTTTAGGGAATTTGTTGGCACCAATAATCACATATGGTTATCACCCATCCAGAGATAAAATCTGCCATAGATATTAGATGCAAAGTCAGGGTGGAATATGTCTAAGATATATGATATTCACCACTTTCTCTGTACAGTGTTCAAATAAAGAAAAAAAAATTGTATCCATCAAGTCATCTATTTTAACTACTCTGGATCAATGAATGCTGTGTCTTCAGACATTAAACAATTTGATTCTGAAAATGTTTTAAAAATAAATAAACTATATTTTTGTGTCTTTCAGAATTAAATTCCTTATTAAATTAATATAATTTATAATTATAAAAAACTCAAAAGTTATTAAGAATAACTAAAAAAACTACTTAAAATATTTGATATTATTACTCATAAAATAATAAACTTATTTAGCTTTTATTTATACAAGTACGATTAAAAAAATTAAATGCACCTTTTGTCTACTTATTTTCTTTTTTAATTTTGAAATTATAAAGGAAATAAGTAGACAGGAAATGCCTTGTTTTAAAAATCAAAATATATACATATATATACTTCCCCCAAACACACACACATAGATACACACACATACGCTATTACATAATGAAGTTTGTTATTTTCAAAGTCTATAATTTCTATCCTTAAAATCTTTAAAAAGATTTGATTATACATTTTACAGATAAGCTTTATACTTACCATTTATAAAATCTCTTATCTAGAATCATCTTGATTAATTTCATAGATTCTAATCTGTTTATTTCATACAGAACACTTACCTATAAAGAACAAAAGAAAAAAAATATATTATCAACATAAATAACTTGCTTTTCTAAAAAAATGTACAGCAGTATAGTTTTATATTTGCAGTGTTTTTATTTTTTCTTTCCCCAAAGCTAATTTTGATTTAAAAACTCAACACCAAATGATTCATTCATTATGATCTGTCATTAAGCTATTTCATTTATTGTTATAAATTTAGAAGATAGAGTAACATTACATTAGATTTGCAATCAACTTACATAAATAAATGCATTAAAAAAAACTTGGGCAGTATTTTAGAATTTAAATAGATGTTCTTTACAAAAGAACAATAATATCAGTATAGAATAGAATTTGTTTGTCAGGAGAAAGAAAAGAACTATGGGCATTTTTTTCAAAAGATAAGACATTCATCAATCATCATGCTGAAATATACCATTGGTCACATAGAATGGTGATATTAGAAACCTTTACTATATTAAAAGAAAATATTTGATATCCAGGCAATGCTTGGTAAATGAGGTTTTTTAGAAAAAGTCCAAGATAAAATCTAAATCCAGTTAATATTTTTTGCTGTAAGATTATACAATCAATGTTCATTTGTTTGTTAGTTTACAAGTTTACACATAAACTAATAACTATTATTAAGGTTTGGTATATGACATATCAACCTCGGTAGGTCAATTAATTCAAAGTTTAAGGGTATATTTATAAAGATACGATAATTATGTTTTTTAATTGAACACCTTTTTAAAAGAACCAAACTTTGATAAGGCAATGTGCATTGAGAAAGCATTTCAAGAGTAAATTGGATTTTGTTGCTTATTTGCTTATATAAGATTTTGTTGATATATTTTAGTAAGGAAAACAATGATGTAGATTAATATTATGCTCTGAATTAATTAGGAAATTGTAAACATTAAGGTGGGGCAAAAATAACAGGTGAAATTGATATTACTCTGCTCTATATCATTAGAACATCAAATTGTTCGTTTCTTTTGTTTTTGCAAAGATATACCCTTTTATAATTCAATAATAAATTTTTGTTTGTTTTGGAATAAAGTTCAAAATGTGAACATTTAAACATGTTTTTTTGGGTTCAAAACCTACATGAAAAGAATCAAGTAAATCATAACTGTTCAGAGAGAATAGACTAAAGAAAAAAGGGGATGAACTTTTTTTACAAGGTAGAAAGATTTAGTCTTTAATCCTTATGACCCAATGAGAGGGCCAATATTTCGGCCCTGGGTGGTCCTTTAACTAAACAGCTTTGATTGGCTAACAATAATTTTCCTTATTATGTATAGTTTTTTTTATTACTGCTTTTTACATTAGGGTTTGAGGGATTAAAGTCTGCATTAAATTACCTAAAAAGGTTGATATGACATAAAACCAAACTAAATCAAATTAAACAAAAGGATTGAAACAAATATCTTAGACTTGGAGGAAAAAAATAATAGTAAAAACCATATTATCAATTCTGTCTGTAGAACTAGGGATGGGTGAAGAGAATTGGAATATGGTGGCTCTGAAAGAAATAAAATCTCATTGAGGGAAGTTAGTCAGAAAGCAATGGTTGAATAAAATATCATTCTGGAACCAGAGAACACATAATAGAATCAAGGAAGTTGAAAGTTGGTAAAGTGCTTAGTTATAGAATGTATATATAGTATATAGTTTAGGAAAACAGAGTCAACAGCTCTTAGTGACTATTATTTTCTTATCATCATAATGCCAATAATATCCACACTATATAACCATATTTTTCCACATTCCTAGTATATAAAAAATCTCTAACCTATTCAGCTACATATAATGTGTGTGTGTGTGTGTGTGTGTACTTTAGTATCCTAGATAGATATAAAATTTGATCTCTAGTTGAAAGAACTGGATGATTGGCATAGAAACCTTATGCTCTTTATTTGGAAAACCACAAACACATAATATTCAAGTATTTATCAAAGCAGTCATTATCTTAGTAACCCAGACATGTAACATTTCTGGATTTTAAAACTTGTCAAACAAGAAAAATTATAGATAATTTTTCTTGGATTGGCCATAGTAAAAAAGAAATCATATAAATAAATAAATAAATAAATTATATATATATATATATATAAGTTATATTCAGTAAAAAACAAAAACAAAAACAAAAAACAACTGTTTGTTTAAATGAGATATGTACATAGTAATGGATTTAGTCATAAACAAGAATCGAAATTAAATAGAGAGATAAAAACTGACAATTCCCCAAACAGAATTTAGGATCAACTTCTTTTATTATTTCCAGGAAAAAAAAAACAACATAAAATATACATATATACAATGTTATACATACTTGCAGGTGCTGCAAACATTGGTTTGCAAGCGTAACCAAAGAGTGAATACTCATTTATATTATTTATTAGTCAACCGTAAGGACCTCACTAACCCGCACCAAACTTCCCTATCAAGCATTGTTGTCCTTAGGTCCTCACTTCTGATACCTATATCCCTGGAGATGACATCAGGAAATGTAAATTTTTTTGCTCTTAGATTATCAGAAATCACTTTAAATAGAAGTTTTAGCGCAGTATACATATAACCATCACTAAACATCTTTAAACCATCCCAAAACAAAAGAATATATATTTTTTTATTTCAGCAAGTAAGTTCCTTTTTTGAAAATGTAATGCTATTGGCAATGGAGCAAATATATCAATCCAAAAATTAATGAAATAGTTCAATAAAATTTATTCAGAAAGTACAATTAAATCATAATACTGAGGTAAAAGAATAGAAAAGTAAAACATTTTGGTTAATTCAGTCAAACTTAATTTTCTTTTTTATTCTTAAAATAAAAATGACCATTTTAATCAACTTTTAAAGAATGTTAGAAAATGGAGAAGAATTTAGAATAGAGAATTAAGTCATTTGTTGAATTTAATAGTGTAATCCTCATATAAATATATAGAATTCAATGGTGTTTTTTATAATCATGAAATTTCAAATGCAATTTGGAAAGATATTAACAAATACTTGAAAATAAAGCTACAAATCAATCAATCAATAACTATAAATAACAATAATAATAGAAAAGAACTGTTGAAACCTTGCAATGAGAATCTGTTTCTTAAATCAAATAAAAAATATTAAGTCACAATCTTATTTTTCTAATGTATATTTACTTGAGATAAGGGGGTACATTTAATTAGAAATATGACCAATTTTTCTAAACTCCAAAATCAAACCAGCTTTCAGTAGATGGTTTCTCATTTCTGAGTAGATATATTCATTAATTTGATATGCTAGATATAATTGAAAAAAAGAGAAAGAATAATTGGAAAATTGGAATAAGTACATCAGAGAAACTACCATTTTAATATTTTGATAAAGCTAAATGGTGAGTGAGTAAAAGAAACTGTATGTGTGCGTACATAATCTTATTATTTAGTCTGCTTCTAGTTAAGATTTTAAGATTCTTTGAAAGCAACAAATTGCTCTAATATTGCAATTTCCTAGAATCTATTCGTCTTAGAAAAGAAAAATATCATTTGCACATTATATAACGCAACATGAATTCAGACACATGTATAGAAATGAGGAGGTAGGAGGTCTTGAGCAACAAAAGTAGAGTCAGCTATAGTTACAAATACAAAGAGTACAAAAAAGAAAGATATGATCCAATATTAAGAATATTGAACAAATAAGGAAACTGAATTTAGTCTTGTGAAACTGAAGACTAAGGAAATCATAATCGCTATTTTTTCTTCTTTTTACTTGAGAGGAAATTTGATGACTGAACAAAGATAAAATAATACTCTTTCGAGAATCCATAAATATGAATGGGCTAACAACAGCCATAGACAGATTTTTCAAATGTGTACAAGTCAACTATAACCTCAAAAAACTTCTTGTGTGTATTTCTCTATCACCACTTTCTAATCGATGAATTGATTCAATTTTTTCTGCAGAGAGAAATTTAATGACACCTCTCTACTCCCGACTTATGTCCATGACGAGGGTTGCCTTAAAAGAGTCTCACACAGTTAATATTATTAAGAGAGGGACTAAACTTTCAGTTCATGAATGCATTAGTCAACACAACAATGCAATTTGCAATCTCTTTTCATCCATATGAGAAGAATAAACAAAATAGGAGCCATTACTTTTCAAATGGTCCTCGTCAGTGGTGAACCAATAGATTAGTTTGTCTATCCACATTTGGAAAGAACAGAGACGCAATGTTTCTTTAAAGGACGAAACAATACTTATAGACAAAAATTAATGATGGAAAATGAAGCATCCGAAGGATATATTCCATTAGTTTGATCAAGATGATTAATTATTTATAGATCTAGTATTCAGTAAAACAGATGGAAAATCCATGAAATAACATTTTTTTGATTTCATTGAAAATCAGAATTATTTCAAACCCATAATTCCTGTTATTCTAGATGGACTCAATAGTTTTAGAATCCATACTTGTCTGGGAGAAAAAAAACTATTATATATCCAGGTATCTCAAATGGAGTTTGATCTAACAACTCAATAATTTTTCAATAACCATGATGTGATTTTGGTTCCTTTATTTATAAACATTAAAGATCTTTTGTTAAAACAGAACAGTCGCAAGCCATAATGAGGTATTAGGTCTAAAGTGAACATAACAGGCTAACCGAGGAGGAAATAGAACTTGGACTAATGTTATCATGTAGGAAACTGATTATTTTTTTCCCCGCACACCTTGTAGAAAACATTTCTACCAAACTAAAATATATTTGGGAATTTTTTTTAGATAAAGCTTTTTATCTATGTATAAATTTCTTGCAGACTGTGGGCCTGTGGTACAACAAATAGAGGCATTGAGTCTCTTTGATGTCAGGTGAGCATTTACTGAATATATTGGTTTTAATTACTACCCAAGCAGGCAAGAGGTGTAGTTGGTCAAAACATGGTGTGCTGCGACAGATGACTATGGAAGGCAGTGGTTACTGGGATAGGCTTACTAAACTCAAAGTTCCTATCTGGTGTCACGGCTAATCACCTCATGAAGGCTAAGATAATTTGGCTGAAACATGGTGAAACAACAAGATGAGAACAACAGTCCACAAGAGATTAATACATAAACTAAAATAGTTTTGCTAGCAAACTCTAAATAGACATTTTCTACCCATGTAATGCATAAGATAGTTAAATAGAACCAAAAAAGAGTGTTTTTATCCCCCAAAATTTTTTCATATTCAGAAATACTGAATTTACATTTGGCACAATTCCTTCTACATTTGGGCCAAGTTTCAGAAAAATCTAGTGAATGAATCAAAAGTTTGGGGCAAAAAGTGTCATTTTTGGCTATTTTGGGGTGTTTTTGACCGATTTTAGCCCCCTGGGGACGCAACGAGAATGTTCATAATTTTTTTTACTATGCACATATAAACATACAACTTGTGGCAAAATTTTAGAAAAAAGTAATGGATGGTTATCTGGCAATCATCTGGATGGACACACGCACACACCTAAAACAAACAGATAAATCAGGCAACCAAAAAAAGTTATATTTAACAATTATTTTTTTAAATTGTTATGCTCAACAATCTTGTCATCACAATAACTAATTTTTGTCAAAATAGTTTTTTCCTTCTGAATTTAAAAAGAAAACAAATAAATGCTTGAAGTTGAGCTAATTGAAGATAATAAAAATAAACTCATAGCGGTTGATTTGTTTTCATATAATAAATGTTTAAAAACAAAAACATAAATTCCTTAATTTACAAGGAAATGCAATTAAAATTTCAATATCAATTAATTTGAATGTATCTTTCATTTAATAATGCATTATTTTCATTATTTACTTGTCTTTGATAAAAATAAATTTTAGTAAATAAGATTAGGAATAACCAAAATAAAATCTTAAGGTAATGGCAATAAAATTAGTCTCAATAAAATTAGACTTTGATCTTCTGCCCTTTACTAAATTAAGAATCAAGATGGCTTTAGGGCAGTTGATTAGAACCATATGAGAACTTGAAAGAAGGCTTTGAAGATGTGCTGCCATTTAAATAGAATTATTTAATTATTTTTGGCTTTATTTTTAAATGTTGTTTACCATAGAATCTTGGAATTGCTGTCTGGTTTCACGATGCATAACACAGTGGCAGATAATTACAACACACCCAAAGAGGAAAAGAAGAAATAAAAACAGATTTTTTTATGATTCACAAAATTGTCAGAGTAATGGATGAGTAATGACCAGACTTTTTCCAAACTTGTCTCATCATTTCTAGTCATATTTATTCATCAAAATAAAACTATGCTTTCTAAGAAAGCAATGATAACTTCCATGACCAATATTGATGAAAGAGTCACATTAAGTAAGTTATGACACTAAAGACTACTCCACCTTCTCTAAAAAATTTGTTTGTGTTTTGTGGGTTATCAACCTTTATTAGGTCATTTAATACCAGAACAATTTTTTTTCATAAATGTTCTTTTGTTCATACAATGTTTGCTACACAAAGTAAAATTAAAGTTTATGAATAAATAAATAAATAAAAATATTATGTGTGAGAGAGAGGAAAGTGATGCATTTTTAATCATCTTAAAAAACCCTGTTTCCAGATTAAAAAACCAAAATAATAACAAAATCAAAATTTAAAACTGAGAAAGGGATTTTTGTTATGAATAAGAACAAGAAAGTTTGGATATGAAATATAGAGAAGTCAACCAACAAATATTAGGGTTCCTAAAATATATTTTTTGTACAACAAAAAAGAAAACATTTTTATGAATCCATTGTTTTTCTTTCAGTGAATAAATCATTACGAGAATAGTAATTGTTCTATTTGTCTTACAGCTAGGGAACCAATTAAATCTCTCTTCAAAGGGGATTAATCTAAAATTACATGTAAACAATCAGCTTGGATTTGAACTTAAACTACATTTATTTAAATTATTTTAGATATTGAATTGTTATGCTTAAGTAAATCAAACTTTTGGAGACGTTTAGAGCAAAGTGGTTTGGTTTAAACTTTTCAAAAAGATCTTTTTGTCATGGATTACACTGGTCAAGATTTGTACAAATGATTTAGGGTATTTTTCTACTACTGAATCAGAATATGGCATCCATTTCTCTTAGTCAGATCAAGTTTTTGTGCGCTAGTTGATTTAAAAAAAAAAAAATTAGTGACAAAATCAATTTCATTTTTTACGGCATTATTTTCAGTAGAATTTTGTCGAGCCATAGCATCACCCAGAACTATCAGACCTTCTTATCATTAAAATAATTATTTCTAATCATAACAATTAGTTGACCCGGCATTTTACCTCCACCAACTTCTTAAATGCTCCACTCATGCTTACATGAGAACAAAATCATAAAAACGATAAGTGGCCATAACTTAAAAACTTGATTGAGCAAAACCAATGTGATTTTTGGGATCCAGTCCATCAAATTCATTTTAAATCATCTGAAAAAATGCAGACAACAAATTAGTTGACCAATATTACCAATTGTACAATTTCCACGTATAATTGATAAAACTTATACTTATAATCTACACACACAAATTAATAAACAACATTTGGGAAACAAAACTTGTTTTTATTGAAAATAGAGTGTAAAATATCTATTCACACATTATCTCAACAATTATCATAAATACTCAATCAAAGTTAATAATTACCATAATTTTGATAAATTCATGTCAAGTGATGTGAAACTTAGTTTTCTGTCAATAAAATCACATTTGCTGGAAGGTTTATTTATGTGTCTATTTCTATAAAAACTTGTTTACATAGAAAAAAAATTAGGTTTTTGACATGTTTTATGGGTCTGAATTCTACTTATTGCTGAAAGAAGTAATTATTTTTATCTGAGATTTAAATAAGAATGAAATGAATAAACATGATTAGATAATTTTATGGATATTCATTGATATAGGTATAAATGTTTGTAATTCATCTATAGTACTATGCTTTAAATTATGAACAATTTATAGGTTAAAGAAGGATTTAAAACAAAATAGAACTTTATATAAAAACCAAACAAACCATTAGTATTTAGAATAATAGAGAAATATAGAAAGATTGAATTGTTTGACCGTTTACATTGGTACAAATTAATTACCATTATTAGGAGTTGAAGGGGAAAGTCAAAGTAATGAGTCCAATTAGCAGCAGTGGCCCATAAATAAAGATATCTTCTTGGTCAAGCAACAAAACAAGTTAGGCACAAGGCCAGTTTTATGTGCTCATTGCATCTCCTGGAACTTTGTGTAATCAGCATTACCGTTCATTTAGATAAGTTACTCTCATTGAATTGGTAGGTCTCATCTACTCAGGTTATACAAAATCATTGTTATCCTTATACCTAGAGAAGTTAATCTCCTGAAATAACAAGCCTCATCTGCCCAACACAGCTGAAAGTGAATGTGATGGTTTTGATTGAGGTTTGAATTTGTATAATATGATTCCAGAGCTCTAGCTTTTTACCATCCTTTTTCTCCACCCTCACTGCCTAAAGTGACACAAAAAAGAGATTGATCAGATTGTATCAAATGTGCCATCTGTTCCGATCACAGGAAACTTTTAAAGTTTCATTTAAAGAATGTTGATGAATAAATAGAATTATTCAGTTGATATTACTGAAAATGTTTATATGGTAATCAAATGGAAAAAATATTCAGTGTATATGTGAAGGGGAGAACTGTAGTATTTTTAACTTTTTTATCCATAATCACTCATTTTCTCTATATATCCAATGGAAGTTAATAAAAGTAATACAATATTGAATTAACTCTATTAACTTTAACTTGTAAGTGCTTTTTAAGGACAAACTTATATTCACAATTTTTTTATTACAATATGAACATAGATTTCAGAGTCTATTTTTATTTTATTTCTACTCATAAAATGATAATTGCTTTTCTTTCACTGGTAAGTATTGACTAAAAGATAAGTACACTGTAAGATTAATTACTATACATTTCTAGTAATAGAATAATCCATCTTAAATTCTATGGACAAGTAAATATTTCCTCCTCAAATTACAGGTGATTTAATTTGTGTATAGCATTTATAAAATAGAGCTTAGAAATAGAACCCAAGTATAATCAGTATATTCCTTAACATTCTGAAACACTGATTATACCTATGCTCTGAAGGTAGTTTTTTTATAAAGTTTAATCAACTTAGTGTGCATAGATAATCATGCTAGTTAATACTTCCTTAAGGTAGTGTGTTTTCAAATATACATATGTACACACAGAAGATAAATATATAGATGAGATTCATATCTAAAAAGATTTGTTATTTGTTCAATCTCTATTATTACTAACCTAAATAAAATTTATTGTAACACCTGCTATTTATTCTATCATAATAGGATATAAGTATGATTTTATAAGCGCAAAATATTTGTTGAGGTGTTCATTGAAAAAAAATAATTTCAGTTTAAATTCAAAGAACTTTAACATTATTACAGGTCATTTCATTTCATTCATTATAACAAATAGCAAAAAAAGAAATAAAAGAAACAGTAATAATTTATGACTTGAAAATAATTTTACAATTATATAAAATTATATTCATGAAAATAACATTGTAATTTTGAAAAATGTAATTAGTTATTCTCTGCAGAATAACAATAACATTATTATAAAAATGACTTCCATTTTTACTATTTTAGAGAAAATTCAGATATCTTTAGAAAATATTATATATTTGCATCTTAATGATTAGATCATAAATAATTCAATAAATTATCAATTATATTTAATATTTTTATTTAAAACATGTTTAATAATATCCAGACAGTGAGAGGAAATCAGCAAATAAATAAATAAAAAAGTCGCCTTATAAAAATAAAAAGTTTTTTTTTTTTTAAATACCCTGAAGTTGGATTTGAAAATGCAAGTAGAACGCCAACAGAAATGGATATAATCAGTTTTTTAATTATATTCTTAAGTTTCATATTTATAGCATTTAAGAATTAAAGCCTGATACAGAAAATGTTTTATTTATATAAATATTTGAGATAATAGAAGAGGAAACCAATGACAAATGAAGCTATCTATTGTAAAGGATAAGAAAGAAAAAAGATTAAGGTTGTGACCTTTTACTTTGTAATAAGTTTAGAAAAAACAAAAACCCATTGACAACAAAAGGTCAAATACAAAAAAAGAGAGGAAAAAACAAATTAAAGAAAATTTCATTAGAAAAATCTTAAGAAAGTTTTTCTTTTCTTTTTATCCTTATTAACGAAATTTGATTAGAGTTAATCTTAAAACAGTGAGATGAACACAAAATCTTTCCATTAAGCCATTGGTAAGACAATAATAATCAGTCATCATTTGTTATGAACCTATCTAATAAAATTAATTTTTCATATATAACAAATATCTGAGTTTCCCAAGTTGGAAGTTCCCTCCACCCCACTGATTTCAGTGGGGGAGCAGTAACACAAAAATAAAAGGGAGTAATGAAAAAAAGGCAGTTGGAGCAGTAGCTATAAAAATACACAATTAATAGTAATTGTGAAAACAAAAAAATGGTTAATTATTTTTGAAAAGCAAATTTTGTGTTTGATATTATTTTCAATTTGAGAAAAAAAAAGTTTGAGATAATTATTACGGGCTATTGTCAATATCTAATAAAATGTTCACAACTCAACAAAGTCAAACTTGTATACTATATTCAGTGTTTTTAAATAGATATTTTGTTTACAATATTGTTTTCACTTTGTAAAAAAACTTACATGTGTTTATGGAGTAAGGAGCACTCGCAGTCTATTTTAGAAGCCAGGCCCTAGCCTGAAAAAGTTTGGGAAACCCTGAGAGTAACCACTTAGATAATTGCCATGATGCTTCTACCAGTTCTTAACCAAGTATCTCATTGGAGTTAGGTTTCCTTCTTTTGTGGCACATTAAACATTATAATTATTTAATGTCAGAAGCATTTTGTAAAACAATCAGCTAGTATTATTCAATTTAACAACTGGTTGATTGTTTTGTTTACTAGCTGGTTGTAAATTCTGAACAGTTAAAAGACTAATCAGTTTCTATTCAAGCATTCTTGAAATTAAAAAATAAACCTACTTTTAGATTATTTTTTACTTTTCATAACTTTGTACCAACTTTTGGTTCACCATGCATATTTTAGTTCAATAACAAAACCATCCTAAATGAAAAGACTTTATTCTATTGGTTTGTATTAAGAGATTCCAATAGATAATATCAAAAATAGTAAAATATTTTTAATATTATTTCCTGTTTTTATTCCCTTGCAAAACCTATTGAAACTCGTACAATGTCATAGATATACTACAGTAGCAAAGACAGCAATACCTATTAGAAATATTTTGCTGTTTTTAATAAATATGATTACTATTCATTGGAATTGCAAGTTTTATCTTTTGACTACATATCTTGTTTGTACTTTGTTTTTATAAATGAATGATCTAAGAGAACAGCTGCTTTTAAATAGAACTAGATTTTTCAGCCAAATAAAAAAAGATAAAACTTTCACTTATAAAGATCTGTTTTATGGCATATCAGCCTCAATTTACTTTTCCTATTGATTATCTCCAACTTTGGCCTCAAACCAACTTCACAATTCAAACTGCAGAATTCTGCATCCATGACTGTCAGAATGACAAATTAAAAACAAAAAAGGAGAGAAAAAAATGGATTTAGGAATGATTTTCTTTTCTTTTTTTTATGAACACACATTCCTAAGGATTCGTTACAAGAGAGAATCCGATTAGCTGATGTTGTATAGAGAACAATTGTGTTTCTAATTCCGTAAGACATGGAAGGGTTAGGGTCAGACAACCACATATGTAAATCTCCAAGGTGAATTGTACAGAGAATTGTTTAAGCTCAAACTTTGCTTGGATAAACATGTCAACTGTCAATGGTTGCAATGAGACAAGATGGAGGTCTAAGGATAGGTGGGAAGCATTTAAAAGTCACTTCGTCACAATGATACTTTTTTTCAAGAATTCTTAAACAAATGTTGACATTATATTTCAATGAACACACACAGACACACACTGAACAGGCTAACAACCATTTGCAGAAACCAAAACTTTTTCAGCAGGCCCAGGTGGAAAAAAATTAATGCCTAAACCATCATTAACAGTTAAGCTATGAAAACCAAATTATTATATCAATATTTACAAGACAGTAATTGTTTGTTTTGTTTTATGGCATATCAAGCTTTTTAGGTCAAATAATGCCTAGAACAATTAATTTTTTCATAAACGTTCTTTTTTGTCCACAGTTTTTTTTTAAATAACACAATATGCACTATTTAATCAATAGTTGGAGAGAATGTTGGGGATTTATACTTTTCACAAGGGTATTAGTCCAATTATGAATGCTAATGGTTGTGCTATGATTCCAAAGTCTGATGGCTGTCCTAAGTGGACCTTCTCAACAATAATTGTTGCCTCTGATCCAGCTAATATTAGTTTGTATACTTTCTAAGAAAAATGTAAGGCATTTTATTTTTTTAATATTGTGTATAATGAAACAAATATTCAAGAACTCTATTACAAAGTAATTAAGAAACATAGTGAGTATAAAAAATAATTCTTTACCAATGAATTATCAAAATAATGATAATCTAAATATTAATCTGTTAGTGGTAATTTTCATAGAATTTCCATTGGTTGTCCTGCTAGTACTATTTAATCTATAATAAGGGGGATCTCAAAATATGAATGTTATTGTCTGGTATTTGAGTAATGTAACTATTATTAGTTAACAGTTTCATATGAGTAAATAGTGCAATTCTATATGTTTTTTCAATTTTAAGAAATCAAATTTGATCACTGGAAAATCTAAATGATCAGAAATAATGGCTTACTCTTATTTTTAACCCTTTGGATTTCATTTTATTTTTCAAATTCAGGTTAATGCTATCTAGTTGGTCTACATAATGAAACACCTAAGTAAATGCTTGCCATATTTCCAAGCACATAGAAAAATAATATTAAAAATTAGAATTTAGATTTGAAAAAAAAAAAAATGAACTAGTATATTTTACAGACACTCCTTGTTTCCCTCCCAAAAAGTAAATTGAATTTTTTGCATTTTTTTGAGAAATAAAAATCAAAGCAAAAAACTGAAATAATTGGAATTGATGAAAAGTTAAAGTTCAGGTGGGTAAACATATAGAATAGATTCATTGAACCGAGTTTAGGACTTAACTGAGAGTCACAAATGCCTTTGATAACTCAACTCCTTCCTTCTGTTGCCAACAAAATAACAAGCAAGAATATTTGAATTATAGTAAATAAGGAATGACAAAGTAAAAAAATAAGTTATTTTATATATTGACTTATAAAGAGATACACTTTTTTTAATGGTGTTATGATCTAGTGTAAACTTTGTATTTTGCACAAGTATTATCACATTAAATATATTATACAAGAAAATATAGTAATTTGTGATGGAAATGTCTAGGAAAATTCTTTTTGAAACTTTTTAAAAGTTAAATTTACAAATATGTAATTTAAAAAAATTCAAAGTTAACTTAAAGAGTAATTCTCTGATAAGCTGATAAATAAAAAGAAAAGGTTTAAATAGAAATCGATAGTGGTAAAGATTTACTTACTTTATATCATAATAATAAGTAGATAGATAGATAGATAGATAGAGAGAGAGATAGAGAGAGATATATATAGATTGATAGATAGAGAGATAGATTAGATAGCAAGATAGTAATAAAGCTCTTAACAGTATCAAACACCTTTTTGTTTATTTATCACCACTATCTTTCATTGTTTAACTTAAAATATTAAAAAGAAAGATTTTAAATTCTTTTTAATGAAATGTATATATACATATATTTGAATTTGTCTCTTTAGCTGAATTTTCATGCTACAGTACTGTTTTCTGTCCTCCAGACTGAAGTTGTGCATAGGGCTAGCGTCTCTTTCTCATAAAACAAGTATGCTATGGAAACAGCAAAAAAAAAAGTAAAATTGCTGCCCAACACACCACAAGGTGTAATGGTTTAAAAAGCATTGTTTTTTATATGTCAGTTATAACATTCCAATGACAATTGATTAAAGTAATTCTTTGGTTACATTGTGGTCCTATAGTGGTTACAGTACCAAATGTGGTCCTAACCACTAGAAGATGGCCGATGGTTCTTGCATGGACCACATTCCGACTGGTCTTTCTTTTCTTTCCACACTCACGTTGTGTTTCTTAACCCATGGAAAGTTGAAGCTGTCCAGTCGATGAAGGTTGGATGTTGGCATCAACGGAGAACAGTTGCTAAACAATCCAAGGAAAGAAATGAAGAAGAAGGCATTTGTTGTAAACAATAACAAACGTTTATTAACTTTTGTGCACAGTTAATTATAATGTAAGTGTGAAGAGCAAACTCTTCTGGAAGAAGTTGATAAAATGAGTAATTTGTGTTATTTGAGTAATTTGGGTATTTGGAATACTGGCTGGGCAGGTTAGTTTGTCATCTGTCTTAATTCCTTCTCAGATTCATCTGGTCCTCTTAATTTCTTCTAAAACTTTCCTGTTCTTCTCCCAGAGTTCTAAAACCCTGTTCTTTATAAAGACCAAAATTTATCCCATTCTAATAATCTGATTGGTCGTCCAATTTGAAAGGATTAAGTGTACCTATACCATTGGTTCGCCAATCAAGATCAAGATTATATTCATTGGGAGTGCAGAAAATACTTATTTAATATTGCCGACCAATGAAAACGCAATGTGTATGAAAAATGCATAATGACCTTTTTTTTTATTTTTGAAATTATTTTCACTCTCTGTTAAAGGCAGTAAAGTCTACTAGCAATTTTTTTTTTCTTATTGTTCATGATCAAGTCTGGTCATCTTGCTTGGATGAGTCTCCTATTATTATTTATTGCTGTTAAATTATTAGAAAATTTGAGAATTTGAACTAATAAATCTCTTTTATTTCTATCTATAAAAACAAAGAATAAGAACTACATTCCAATTATTTTTTTTGTTTTCTTTTTTTTTAATATAAACTGACATAAACAACTGTTTTTTTGTCTGTTTAGTGGAGAGAGAGAAAAAATCAGTGACTTATTCTAATATAGCCAAGCAGTAAAAATGAGTCGATAAAGCTGTTTGTCCTAATTACAGATCATGGAATGTTGTCTTCATCTTGAATATTATGTAAACAAGATTTGGGCTGATGAGCGCTTTCACCTTAGTCAAACTCAATAATCTGAAATAATAACCCCATGACAGACCATAGTATGAGATATACAGTGTCAACTACTAAAACTTACCTAGAAATAAAAAGAAAGTAAAATATGAGAAAAGAGAAAGGTTCGAGTCCAAGATTTGTAAATAAGGTAATTTATAAAACTTCAGTCCAAAAAATATAGATTGACAAAATGAGTTTTATATATAGTGACTGCCACTTCTTTAGAGAAGAAAGCCAACCCTGACAACATGTCCAAATGCGAATGAGTCCCCATACCCTGCAGGACAGATTTCCTGGCTGTTCCTCCATCTCTCATTCCACCCAACTCCTGTCCTAAGTAGCTCTGTGAATGGTAAAGCTTGTATTTGACATGAAAACTCTACCGCAGATTCTGCAAGAGTACCTGGTTTAAAGATCAAACCCACGATGACGTCTCATTTATGTAACGCTTAATAGCAGCGTGTGCCATTCTCCTTTCCTCAAAGTTCTGACATCCACCATAGATGTATTGCCTCCATAATTTCAGATCCACAGCTATTATTTTCCAATTTGCGATCTCTATGTTTAGAGCCCTCAGATTAAAGTAATAGCACTGTCATGTGTATGTGTGTGTCTATCTGTCAGTCTTTACATCACTCTTACAACAGAGAAAACAGACTGAACCAATAGAAAAAAAAAATCATGTTTAAGATTTGTCAATGGTACCCCACTCTTACACACTATGAGGCAGGCAGTTGAAATAAAATAAAATGAACAAAACACTGAAAAAAGACTAGTAATTAATCTATGTTGTCAACTGTTAATCACAGACTAATCGTAGACATAAGGCACAGCTTTAATTGCACAGCCGGTTTGGAGTCTCAAGTCACAGCAAGTTTGATACTCTATTTAGAGGTGCATCGGCAATGAAAACATTTATATTTACAGACACGAGGCAAGATGGAAGGGGAGTAAGCAACGGGAAAAGAAAAATAGCAAAAAAAATAAATAAATAAATAAAGAGAAAATGCTAATGTCTTACAAAAAAAGTGATTTTTCTAAGTAGTGACTAAAAATAAAACACAAATGTTTTTGCAAATGTTTTTTTTTTCACCAAAACTCTTCAAAATACTAAATGAAAAACGTATTTTCAATTTTTGTTTATTAATTAACTGAGAAAGGTGCAATAATTTAAGCAATGGAAAATAAAAACAATTAAACAATAGAAAATTTAAATAGAAAAATACTATCTATTTTTTTAATCCTGAAGAAAAAGTACTTTAAAGTGAAATGGATTATACCTTCTTAAAGAGTAACTAAGTTTCGAATTATTGGTTTATTCATAACATTAGAGTGAAACAACATTTTATGGGTTTAGCTAGAAACTTATCTATTTGACTATTAAATTAAAATATTTAGTTTCCAAAGGTCAACACAAGGTACATTTGTCCATGTCCAAAGAGCCCAGGTGTAGCTTTTTAATTTATTGTTCTATTGAAAGATAACTTAAATATTTCTTGTCATTTTTGAGTCATAGCTTATAATTGGCAAACTAAATAATGAAAATAGAGAGTTAAAAAAAGGCAAAAAAAACCCTACAACCTGAATACAGAGTTTTGAGACCATTATTCTTAACTTGATTGTTATATACACAATCTTTTGGCTGATGTTACCTCTTAGCATCCTTCAGGTATTACTTGTAAAACTCAGGAGTCATCATGCTGTTGTCAAGTGCTATTATAGACTCAAATTTATTTATTCAATCTACTAGTGTAAATTGTTCTCATTTCATATGCAGTTCCTGAGTTTGACAAGTATCACCTGAAGTAGGTTGTCAAGTCACACTGATTAAAACATTCTATACATGACAATAAAAATAAGAACAAAACCCTGAAAATGATTTATTCAAATTATCAAACTCTATCTAAAGATTCTGTCAAATTAAAAAGATGAAAAAAAAAAAATTCTAAAAGTTCTGGATAACAGAATTCCATTTTTTTTATTTGTCTTTTTTGACAACAAATGTGTGTGTGTCTCATAATATAACAATTTGACTTAGAAGAAGAGAGTTAAATAAGTTAGAGTTAAAATAAGCATGTCCAACAGAATTCTCTTAAAAAATGCAAATTAGACTACTTACAATAGTTAAAAAACTATCAACCAGAAACTAAATAGGATATCTTTCTCTTAATCTCCTTATCATAGCCAGGTTTCACACACAAAAATTTACAAAAATGCGATGTTTTTTTTGTTTTGTTTCATGGCGTATCGATCTTTTAGGCCATTTAATGCCAAGAACAATGTTTTTTGATAAATGTTTTTTTATCTACAAAGAATGCATTATTTAATCCATAGCTGGAAGAATGTGGGGATTCATACCTTTCCCAAAGATATTATTCCAAATATGAACGCAGATGGAACCACAGGATTTGAACTCACCTATTATAATTCCAAAGTCAGACTGCCTGTCCACTGTTCCAAGTGGACTTCCCAGTGCTATATATTTAGATAAGTATAAATG
This sequence comes from Idiosepius hallami, assembly GCA_034780655.1. Lineage (NCBI taxonomy): Eukaryota > Metazoa > Mollusca > Cephalopoda > Idiosepiidae > Idiosepius > Idiosepius hallami. The sequence continues at coordinate 5,446 of JAUZSX010319608.1, read as the reverse complement.
GTGATTGAACAGAGACAGTAGAGAATTTTTTATTTAACAGTAAATAAACCTTTAGTTTTGTTTTTTTGTTTTACACTTATTTCATGTTTTATAAAGCAATTGATAGAAGATCAGTATTTATATCATTCCAGCCATAGCTTGGAAGAAATCAAGGCACTTCATAATACCACAAGGGCAAATGTCTGGAGTATCAACATTTTAAAGAATGGCCAATTCCAAACACTCTATAGACATTATTAGCAAGAAGCAAGAGTTGCACTGCTTTCCAGGAAACAATTAGTAAAACTATTTAACCTAAAACTGCCAATGCAGAAATTGGCAAAAATATTGCATCAAAAAGTAACGATGATGTAATGGTTATTTTGGGATTTGGAAGAGGTAACAATGAAATTAATCTATTTGTAGAAATCTTGAATGTAGAAAACCAAAGTTTGGATGAACCAGTTAAGTGCTGATAATATTGAATTAAAAAGAATCTATTGAATAAAGATATGATGGGAGAGGAGGAATCAAATTCAAAGAAGCAGTGTATGTTTGAGAGAACCTATCACTATTAATCAGCAGAAGAAGGCAGCAGCTGAGCAGCAGCCAAGTTATTGGCAAACTATGTTTAGTGATCATGCCAGTAGTTTCCAAGCACTGATCATAAAAATCAATGAAATGCTCCAGTTGAAGATTGTTGCTTCTTCCACTCAACACTCTACTAGAGCTACTATTCATGGCAGCAGCCATTTTTCTAGGCCATTAGCACAAGAAAAAGTACATAGAAATTCTTACCAAATTGTAAAGACAATACACAAATGAAAAGATGGTAGGGTTTGATCAGGGTAGGAGAACATTGATTTTTTTTTAATTTTCTTAATTTAGTCAAAATCATTAAAATAGTATTAAAAAAAAAATTTGAACACAATTCCTAAAATCCCATTATAAGTTTTCAGAAATACTAATTTCAGAGCAAAATCTAATCCAAACAAAATTAAGTTTTTGCATGGCACATCACCCAGTCACCAAGAGTACTTATTCCCAAATCTCAATTCTACAGGCATATTGAAAAGTTCTGGGTTATGACCATGACTGTTCAGGCCAAAAAAAAGGAAGAAATCAAATTTGTTATTCCTATAATTTTTCATTTCATGACAGAAAGGGGCTATAGCCAAAGTGGCAACAACTGTTTGGAACTGTTTTTAGTTTTTTTTTTTTTCCTCTTGTTTGGCGTAAATGCGCAAGAATCTTAAAAAAAAAGGTAAATATTTCGTAAAAAATGTAAACATGGCATTCTAGCGTTACATGGCATAAATTCTTTTTCGACACTGGTGTCATTAAAAATTATCGGTAAAATAGAATTTTTATTCCACAAATAAAAAATATACACCGCTCAAAAGAGGGGGGTTTATTCTTTAATGCAAATTTAAACAAATGAGATACAAGCTGATAAAAAGGCGAAATTTGAGTCATTTAAAAAAGGTCACTCAAATTTTTGACAGCTGCCGGTACCTACTATAACTCAAAATATGTTAATATCATAAAGCTGTTTTTTTCATTATACTAAGCCATTTTTTAAAATCTGTTATAGAGAGATTTAAACATTAATATAAATCTAGGAATACTTTCATTTAACTCTATCAAGACTCAAGAGTATTTGCATTTTTCTTTTCTTTATAGGTTATTTACACCAAACTTTAAAAAAAAATAGAGAGAAGGAGAAAATGAAATTTTAAAATTGGGACAAAGTAAAGTTATTGAAATTTTACATAAAAAAAGGAGTTGAGAAAAAATGAGTGAATAAGAGAAAGAAGGGCAAAAGAAAAGAAAGAAACGAAACAAGAGAATGTGTCTGTTAAAATGTTAGAAACAGAAAGAGAGCTAAAAAGTAGGTGGTTTTTATAAATGAAATCATTCATTCAGTTACATGCCCACCTGGAGGAAAAATTTTTTTCAAAAAATAAAAAAAATAAAACAAGGAATTTATTTCAAAATACTATTTCTGCTCTATCACTCACATCCCCCACCAGCACCACCACTAATGGATATGATAACAACGCACCTTAAATAAACCCACATTTCTAGTTTTACCACTAGAACAATTCATTTGAAGTAAAGAAAGACACACCAAAACTTATCAAGTTGAATAAAAATGACTCAAAAATGTTGAAAATTATTTATTATTCATCATGCAGACTAAAAATAATAATGATAATAATAATAATGCCCAAAATACAACTTCAAGATGTCACTTTTAGTTGATTCATATTTTTAAAATAGTCATTCATTCATACACAGAAAAGTCTATATATTGATATTTTAGTGTAAATATATTAAAAAAAAATAGTATAGTGCCCCAGTTTTTATGAAGAGAGAGAGAGAGAGAGAGAGAGAGAGAGAGAGAGAGAGAAATGGAGAGACTCCTTACTAACCAATCTTTTCAGGATTGTAAAAAAAAAATGTTTTCAAATAAAGTTTTTACACAAAGTCCTGTTCTCTGATTTCTATGAATTCAAAGCCTGTAGTAATAATTTGTATGTTAATGAAACAACTTGAAATAAAAAACTGGTTTGTTGCAATTTCTAAGATGTGACAAATAAGTTATGTAATTTAGAATGTTCCAGATAATTGTCATGATCTTGTACATGACCTTTCTGGTTGGTTTGAAAATTATGCAGAGGTTGTAGATTCAATCCTGACTCTGGTTGAAATAGCAAGAAATATTAAAATAACATACTATGGGATGATTTGTTTGTGTTTTATGGCACATCAAACTTTTTCAGGCCATTTAATGCCTATAACAATTATTTTTGATAAACATCCTTTCGTCCACACATAGTTTCTTTTAAATAACATAGTATGCACTTACACTATTTAACCATAGCTGGAGGGAATGTGGAGATCCATAACTTTATAAAGGGTATTAGTTCAAATGTGAACATCAACAGAATGACTTGGGTTCAAACTTGTGTATGATGATTATGAAGTTGATTGCCTATCCATTGCCTTATCGCGTGATAACAATCAACTCCTGTTTATTGTTTGGTTTAAAGTTCTATGAAAGAATACAGTTTTGACAAGAAAATTCCAAAATTAAAACACTTAAAGTTGGTGCAAGAGCAGTGCACTAATTCAAGCAAAATATTGAGTGCCAATGTAATGCAATTCAAAATAACATAGTTTGATTCACATGACATGAACGAGGTAAAAATGTTCTATTGATACCTTCTTGTTGATAAACAGTTTAAAAACTGGAATGATGGAAAGATTGAATTTTATGAAAACTTTAAACAATTTTATGCTATCTTTGAGCAGGCAAAAAATGATTTTTAATTTAGTTCCATCATTGTAAATTGGAAATAAAGGTTAAATATTAATAGAAATAAAAGATTAAGACAATGCAAGCGTGTACTCATTGAACTTTGCCTAATCATCTGAATCTTGTAATTTAACACTTATTTATCTAACAATAGAGATAATAAATATTTCACTTGTCACCTTCCATCCTTTCTCCCTTCCTTCCTTTATGATACACCTACAAATTCATCTAATTGTAATCAGTTCAATAAATTCCTTTTCTCAATGTTGCTTTTGAGAAATGCACAACTTAAATTATTGTCCCCATTAACTTCGTAACATCATAAACTAGTTTAGTTTAGGGTCAGTTTTATATTAAAGGGTAGTTTAGGGAACTTTTTTTTCTCTTCAAAATGCTTATGCAATGAAAGTTGTCAGACTTCACAGAGTTGGCTTGTATGAATGCTTGTATAAGGAGTAGTAGTTCAAATTATATTTTATCTATTTTTTTTTGTTGATTATTGTTACTTTTATTAGGACATTAAATAAAGAGAAATCTGTATTATTTTTTATAATTAAACCCGTTTTTGTTTTGGTCAACTAATTAAAGTTTTACTACTTTTTTTTATTTTATTTGTTAAGATTTTATTATTTTTATGATTTTAACATAAGTTTGGTTTCTTGCCATTTCATAGAGATTTCTTCAAGAATAGCTGTGATCTTAAAATCTTAAGTTACACAATTGTAAATTAATGACTGTACATTTGAATCTTTTTATAATCTTTTTTTTTCACATTTCATCTAAAAATAGAAAGTAAGCGTTTCAAATTATCCCTCCAATACAATTCTGCAACCTTCTTTATATCCATACCATAATTGCTGATTAGCATTTCATTTGAAAGAACAAAATTGATCATTAACTGTAAGAGGAAACACTGAGTCAGAAAATTAGATATTTTTTTTTAGAGTTCTACTTGACCAGTAGAGACTTGAGATAAAACATGTTTATTTCCTGTTATCATGATGTCTTGACCAATCTTCAAAAAATCTTTTTTTTTTAATTCTGATTTCTTAAAGGTTCACATAAAAAATGACAATTTAAAAAATTAATACTGCAAGGTCAAATGACTTAATTTTTTTTTTTTCATTTTTAGCAATAAATAGAAAATTAAGAACACATTTAAGTTTATGGTTATTGTAATGTTACATTGAGCTTCATTCATTTAATATAACATGTTATACTAATATAATACTTCTTTGCAATAAACTGAAAAATGGATATACACATAGGCAATTGATACATAGATTCTTCCTGAGTGCATGGTGCATTTTAAGAAGCAATATGAATTATATGATCTAGATTATTATTTTATAAACAACCTGAAGAAGTTCATTATAATAAAGAGGAAAGAATTTAGAATAAAAACCAATTTATGTATACATTTTAAATTATTATAAAAATGACTTAGTATTAAAAAAAAGCCTATATATTGTATAGAGTATTAGGGCTACTTTTCTCATCTTTATTTTTATATATACAATATATTTTGGCCAATGTATTTTCTGGTTTGATAAAAGTTTTTTTTATGTTATTTTTTTAAAATCCAAATTGAAAGCCTTCACAAACATTCAAACCAAATTATTTTTCAAAGATGAAATATCAAGTACTTTGTACAAAAGTTCTCAAAAATATTCTTAAAAAAGATTTTATTTCCCCAAATCATTTTTAAATGACAGTTAATCAAATACATAATAAAATCAAAATAAAAGGTAAAACAATTAAGTAATTTGTTTATTCATTTATATGATTCTAAAAATGAAGTACTTTTAAAACCCTTTTTTGAATGTCTCATTATATTGACTTTTGAAGGTTGAATTAGAAAAAGAAAACAAAGATAGCTATTTTTACAATGGTTAATAATGATTATTGATGCTGAACTAAATTTGTTCGAACCGTACAAAAAATTGCAAATAGATGTTTCTGAAATTTTTTTACAAAGATGAAAAAAAAATAAAGCAAAAAGACATCTAATAGAAATAAAATAAATCTATCAATATATAAAATTCTTTGAAGTCAGTTGCAATAAAACCAAGCCGCGCGTGCGTGGTACCCCTAGCTCTCTAAAAGTCCCCGAGGGACGCAAAACAGATTTTTCCCGAGGTAAAC
>JAUZSX010319598.1:0-11741 GCA_034780655.1 Idiosepius hallami | reverse complement strand
ATTTTATATATATATATATAATATATATATATTTAATATATATATATAATATATATTTAATATATATATATAATATATATATAATATGTGTGTGTGTGCGTATAAACAAATTTCTGTTTGGTAGTCTGACGACCATACATAGTATGATTACTCTCATACAGAGAGTGTGTTAGATATATATTTACAAAATCTGACACTACATTAAATATCATAAATTTTAATACAAGTATTTTAAAATTTAATGATTTAGGAATAAATACCAAAAGGTCAAAATAAGAAAGCAAATTTAAAGACTGTTTTTTTTAATTGCTATTACTTGAAAATCTGCGAACCATTTAATTGAATTTTTTTATTATATGAACAAAACAATACTAAATTAAACAAATCCTGAAGAAATAAACTCCTGCTTCTAACTACAATGAAAACCGAGGGATGTTTGTAGTGCAATATAAATAATTAAATTTAATAAAGATGATAAGAGACACATATTATGAAGTGTAACAAGAACGGAAGACATAAAGGAAGAAATATAATATTGAAAAGCTGCTCAATGTGAACTTTTATATGATTTTAAAAAAGAAATGTAAGTGAATTTATACAGAAATAATGATAAAATTAATAATAATAATAATAATAGTAATGATAATAGTAATAATTATAGTAATAGTAATAATATTAACAATAATAATATTTTGATCTAAACTGAAAGTTAGGAAAGTTGTACGGCAAAAAGAGTGAAAGAATAAAGCCGGTGCCACCACTGCTCGGCGAATGCACACAACCTCTTCCACTCTTCTCATAGCATAACTGCTGGGTAATTGCAACGATCCGAATGTTTCTGGGGAAAATCGAGAAAAGAGCAAAAGCGACCAAAAAATAAAGGAGACAAAAATAAATAAATATTTCTAGCCGAGATGGAAATTGATGTACACTTTCAAAATAGATGAAAGCAAAGAGGTCGAACGACGTTTGGCGTCATTTTATATACTGTGTGTTTGGTAGTAAGTAATTTTAAGAAAAAAAATGATGTATTTGATCAAGAGTGCGTGCATGCGTGTGTATTTTACAGTTTATTAAGAAAAATATGGCACAAGAATACTTGTCATTTTCAGAAAGTGTTTATGTATGTAGATATATTTATAACTCAGTTTATCATTTAAAATACTAGCTGTCTCTATCTACATTGGGAACTTTCATATCCTACTTATTTCAAACATGATATTGTTTCTAAACATTTTTTGAACTGTACTCGCTTTTTATATAAAAAAGATTAATTTCAAAATATATTTACTTGTTTAGCACAAACACAAGTTTGACACAAGGCCATTTTTATGTGCTCTTAACCTGGCTTTTTATATTCGATGTTACCCTTGATGAGAGGCTTTCCAGAGTTAACGTGCCCCACCTGCCTGAGTCAGCTAAAGGTGAATGCAATAGTTTTGACTGGGATTTGAACTCGCGGACTACGATTCCAGAGCACGATCTTTTACCAATGCTCCAACTTAATTTTAAAATATGTATGTCCGCGTATTTCCAAAACTGTTTTTACTGTTAATTTTTCAACACAAATTGTTTTATATACACCGTGTTTTTTTTTTAAGAATTAGAAATTAACTCGAACTTGTTATTTGACTACAATCTAAACATTTAAGTTTTGTAGCATACATAAACAAAGGTCTTTATTACTCTTCTATAACGTATTTTGAGTGAAAAAAAATAAACCTGCTAAATTTTATGCTATTTTTCATCAATAATTGATGCCTCACATCTTAAAACACAATTATATCAATACAAGATTTTATAAAAAAACAAATTTTAGCGTAGTAAATATTGTTGCAGCAAATAAAAACACCGAATTGTAATCAATCATATTTTAGTGCAAATCTTGTATAAATTTCAGCCTCTAATTTGTAGAATAGGTTTGATATAATGAATTATTAATTATAACTAAATTTCGCTTCAGAAAAGTTACGGATAATTTCTAATTATTTTATACATTGTTTTTTTCACAATGATGCCCATCGCTTTTACATAATATCAAACGTAAATTCAATCCAATGTAAACAAGACGTATTTTTGTAAGAAGGGTTAACATTAATTGATTTATGTACAGCAAAATTACTACCGTTACTTCGTTATCATTGGGGTCGATGTTCGATTTGTGTCTCTAAATATCAAAAAAAAAATATTTTAAGCCAATTAGAACAGAGTATACGTTTATTATTATTAGAGGACTAAACAATAATGGACAATTTATAGAAAATATCATTCAACGCTTTATTATAACGAATTTATCAAATGAATGCCAACATTTTTTTCATTTTACTAATATGCTGCTGATATAACAAAGCCAGTTCCCTGAATATACCTATGCATTATTGAACATCTGTGTTGTTATAACCCCTTGACAGCAGGTGTTTACTTAGTTTTACTTTTTATTTCTTCTTTCTACCAAATACAAGATGGTTGTATTAAGCAAAGTTTCGACCAGAATAAAAGAAAAAAATCGTATAATGCTTAGAAAACTAAAACAAAAAAATTCGATTACGCCTCTTCTGTGAAGTACTAGTTTATTCTGTAAAAAATAATCTTTTGGAAGAAAGCATAAGTCGTTCCAAATAAACTTATTCAATTCTTCCCTTTAAATAGAGTATAACTGAACACACTTCCTCTTCTCTTGCTGGTAATTTCGAAGACGGACATGAGAGAGGAGGTGAAGATAGAAGGGAAGGGTGTACCATAAAACTGACGCTGGACCACTAACTGCCCATTGCGGCGATAAGGCAAAATAGAATGTCCAAACAAAAGAATTACCATATTACACTAATCTGAAAGATTAGTGCCTTTGAGCCTTTAGTTGGGAATTTTGAAAAAGGAAATATTTACTTTCTCATTGCCAGCTGACTCCAATGACATAGCTTCGATTTTTTCTTTTATAAGAGCAAGAACATTAGATTTATCAAAGTTTATCAATTAATATAATTATGTAAATAAATTAGAAAAAATTACCAGAATATCTTAAGTTGCCCAGCCCTTCTGTATCCTGTCCATCGACCACTTACTATCCATTGGAACGATAAAGTCAAAGGGAATATGTAAAGAAAACAAATTTTAACACTAATCTAAGTGATTAAACGTGAATAGGTCATTGTTCGACATTATCGAAGTTCTTTTAATTATACTAAGTTGTTGTCTAGTGAAAGGGAGTTCATACAAGGAGACTTTAAAATTAAAACACATGAGTTGAAAGCCAATAAATCTGTCACGTTTATGAAATTAAAAAAGAGTTAGTGTCGGGGGGGATTACACTCCTTCCATCATTACTACATAGACTCGCCCAACAGGCATATAAGCAAAGCCTGCCAGCCTGCTCTCGGGGGAAGGCCTCACCAAGCTTCATGGATGTTCGAGCATGGCGCCTTGAAATTGACTATACTAACCCTTTCTCTGTACTACCTACCTTACCTGTTATAAAACTCTCATAATCTATCAACCTGCCTTGTTGCTTTTACCAACACTAGGCATACACAACAACTAACGACCGGACGAGATAGTCCATAAGTATTAGAAAAAGGTTCATTCCCATCTTACCCTACTATAGATTAAATGGTTCAACTATTATTCCTTGATGAATCTATCAATTTATGTAGCGCTAGTGATTGTGAAATTTCAGGTGATCAATAATTGAAATTTAAGTTAAGTTTTCACGCTTTTTCATAATGGTTTGCTAACTTAATATGCATATAAAATATATATGCCTTTTAATAGCGTTACTAAATATACTTTTTTCTGTTTTTTTTTTATATTTTCAAATAAGTGAATCTATCAATTTATGTAGCGCTAGTGATTGTAAAATTTTCAGATAATCACTAATTGAAATTTAAGTTAGATTTTAACGCTTTTTTAAAAAAGAAAATATAATACATAAAGCAACAGTATTGGGCTAACCTAGACAGTTTAACATAACTGCTTTCAACTTTAATTCAGACAAAAATTAAGAAGAAACAAATAATATTTAAAGAAAAAATGAATGAATATAAATTGATTAATGGTAAGAAATATATAGAAAGCGTTTATTAATAAATTCAAAGTTGAAAGCACTCAATTTTCTGCGGGAATATTTTTCTTGTTTGATTCTATTTCTTCTTGTTTTGTCGCACTTAAAACGATTTAATTTAAAATAAAGATTTCTCTATATTCTTAAAATCTTTCGCTTAACAAATGAAAATGATTAGAGAATTGTACTCTGATCAAAACATTATAAGATAAACTACAAAAAAATGTTAAATAGATTTATAGGTGCCCAACATGTTATTTTCACTTTCTGTATATAGAAACTTAAAATAACAGATAATCAGTAAATTCTATTTGAAATTTACACAATAAAATTTTACTGATAAAAAGTTTTTATTTATATACAGTATCACGGTTTATCTTAAATGAAATTAGGAAAATGTCCTTCATTTGGAGTAAGACGTTATTTTTAATTAACTTTTCAAACTCTTTGAATATTTATAGTAATTTATAATATGAAAATTTGAAGTTTATGCGTTACAGGAAATGATCTCTTACAATAGAATTAGATAAAATGAAATAAATTATCATTTTTCCTGTATGTATAAAGATCATTTTTTTAATAAATTTAAATTAATTCCAAGATTCTAATAACTGGTATCGGTCTTCTGGGAAAACTACTTAATTGTGATTCAATAAATACTATTTTCTTATTTTATCTGAATTAAATAAGTTGTAATAAAATTAAAATATCTTTTAGTCTTCATGAGTTTTTAATGAACCCATACTGTGTCCTTTTTTACCTGTTTCTTTTGTGTTTTGTATTTAAAAGACTAATCATAATTATGTATTTCAGATCCTCAATGTCTTTTGAGACGGTTTAAATGACTAACAATTATATAGTTTTCTCAATGTTTTCAATAAAATATCTATATTCGTAATATTTTAATGATATTTTAGTGATATTTTAGTAGAACAGAGAGCATAAATTAGATAATTTTCTTGCTTTCAAATTAAATGTTAAAAGACAGCATTTCTACTTTTGATGATTTTAATATAAAATACAGAATTTTTATGCATTTAGAGCTAATTCAAATGAATAAGTTCAGACCTCATTAAAATGCAATTTGCAACTCCGTCTGATTCATTTGAGGGAAAATTGTAATATAAAAGGCATTTCTTTTGGAACGACCCTAGTTGTGTATTTTTATATCAGGTTTTTAAAATGGTGTACTTATTTTTTCATTCATTATTCAAAATTTTCAACTAATGAACCCAACATATTTTTTTTCTATTCTGGTACATTCTTACCCTAAAAGAGACCTTTACAGAACATCGTGTTTTTTTAATCTACAGGCGTAGACTGTTTTCCTTTGTTAACTCTAGCAGGATAAAAAAGTTAAATGTTATAAAAATATCTTACTTATTAAATCTATGGCATATAATCAAATTCTAATATCCAAATAATTTTCATATAGATGAATGTTTCTAAAAATATTAGGAATAATAATATAGACGAGGGCAATAGTCTGAAATTTCTATACACAAATTGATCAAACCTCATCTCAAGGATTTCGAAAAATCTACTAGATTAATTTTGCTTTGCTGATACAAATATAGACACACGCATGCACGTATTATAAATATAAGAGAAGGAAGAATGTGAATATCGATTTTAATTTATCTTATATGTAACGAAGAAATAACATAGAAGGATCAAAACTCAACGATCACAAGATTGTCATTCTACGCCTTTCAAGCATATATATATATATATATATGCCAGAACGAGATAACCTTGTATTGATGTTTCTCTAGCCAACAACGAACGCATGCTGATCAGAACTAGAATCACTTATCCTTTGAGTTGCTGTACAAGGCCTAAAATTATCTTCATATTCACAAGAAATCGTACGCTTACTTCAGACGTTTTTTGTTTTCTATTTTGATTTCTGCTGATCATCTGATTTCTTGTTTTCTTTGTATTTTTTGTATTGACTTGTCTTTATTTTTCCTAAATAAAACCAAATCCAAAATTATAACCATTCTGTGCTTACGTAATTTGACTCTTTTTGTTATTGAGATTGTTATTATTTTCGTATTTCACCCTGATAATCTCAATTGATATTTTCTCTTTTTTTTATATTTCATGCATTTTTTTTTATATAAAATATAATTTTCTGCTTTCCCTGCTTTTTGCTTTTATATGTAAATATTTAGGGCGTATTTCTATGGTTCTTGCATCATAGTTTTATTTCTTTTTTTTTCTGGGTATGTTTATTATTTAAGCTGTTCGTTTGGCGAGGAAGCGAAAAATATATTTTCGGTATTTTTTCTTCTTTTTTTCAATGTTTTTCCACAAATACTTTTTACGTTGACTGTTTTACATATCTGATTTTTATTAGTTTAATGATTTCTTTTTTTTTATCAAACTCGTTTTTCATTTTATGCCAGTAAATGATAAATATCTCCCTATTTGTTTCATTTTCCTATATCTTCACTATTATTCGTTCGCTTATTTCTTGCCCCTCGTTTGCCCTTTTTTCCCCATATTATCGCTTCTGTATTGCCTTCCGTTTGCCTCTTTTAATCCACCAGTTTGAATCTACATTGTAATCTGTTCGACTCCTCGCGTCCACTGTTCACATCGTTACTACCGTCCGTTTGCCTCTTTCAAAAAATCCGTTTGCTTTCTCCCTACAATCCGTTTGCTTTCTCCCTAATCATCCGTTTGTTTCTTACCTTCCACTTTCTCGCCTTATCCCCCACCATCTGTTCACTTATTCCTTACTCCTCTTTTTCTCTCTCTTCTACTCATTCCAAGTAATCCCTTACTCGGTAGAGCAGCTCATCTAAGTGAGAGGTAACACCGAATGTAAAAAGCCCAGGTAAGAGCACCTAAAATTTCCCTTGTGGCAAACTTGGCTTGGTTCTCACCAAATAAATATAATATACTATTTGATAAAAAACACTTTTTACTGCCAAGAATAATGTATTTGTCATTGCATATTTAATTGTTTTAATCTAACCAACTTTACAGAGTGAGACGAGTTAGCAAAATCATTTCAAAATCAAATGTTGCCCACAGAGTAAACAGTTTTTTTCCCCTTTTTTTCCCGTACTTTCTAAACCATATCAAATAACAAAATATGTTGTAGGGTATACTTTAAAGCTCGAGCCCTGGAATCGTTGTATGCGAGTTCAAATCCAAGTAAAAACCATTGCATTCACCTTAAAAATGGCCTTGTGTCATACTTGGTTGATGGTGCTCACCAAGTATATATAATACTTTTAATAGTACCCATGAGTAGCCCTTCTCGCAAAAATATTTAAATCCAATTTCGTTTTTACTCTATATAATAATTAAATGTGTTTTTAATTATTTTCTTTGGGTTACATTTTTTTTTGTCCGATGACGAAACTTAAAGATTATTGTAAAGGTTAATCACCTACAAACCAGACAACAAGACACAAACTGCTGTCATTTACCGTTAATTCAAATACCATGAATCAAGGACTGGAAGCAATAATAAAAATATATGATGATTGATTTTATTTAATGGCAAATATAATCCATGCATAAATATATTCAAAGTTGAATGCTCTATTAATTTGGTAGAAGTTTTGTTCATATGACTTGTTTTATTCATTTTGTATCCGTCTCTCTTTTGACGCTTTCATCTGGAATAAGAAATTGCATTTCTTTTTAAAATCTCTCACTTTGACAAGTGCAAGCTCAATAGAACACTTTCTCTGATTATCTAATATAATAGGCAAACATGAAAATTAGATTCATCTGTTAGTTTTATGTAGTTCAAATAGTTTCAAGTAGAAACGAATAAATTTTTCAGACAGATTTTATCAACATGACATCTGAAATTTAATTCATACAAGTGAAGGTCAGTGTTAAAGGGCACCAAGGATGATTTTACATTGCAGTGATTTACAAGATTTATGTTTGAATTAATGTTGTATGTGAAAACTACTATTATTAACTGAATATTGACTAATTAGATATTATGAGAAATATGGAAACAATGAAATATATTAAATTTATTTTTATTGAAAAATTACAAAACGAATATACAAAAGAAAACAATTAAAATTACAAGAAAAATAATAGTTTTTAAAGAATATCATTAACAGTTGAAATAATTATGAAGATCTAAAAAACTTAAGTCTTTATTTACTTTTAGCTTATAAGTATCGAATTTTTTAATCCAAAATTTTTTCTTTTTCTACGTATGCATCTAGAGCTGAAATTGGAATGTATTAATCCTTTGAACCCCAACTTATCAAAACTACCAAGGAATCACTCAGAGATTTTATTTTAGAAGAATATATTAAAACCAAAATATTGATGTTTTCTTTTTTCATGGCCGATACATCGGCTTTTTAAGTTCGAAGTGTTAACAAACATTATAATTCTCTAAACTGTTTAGTAATGCAGAGATATAGAGCGTTAAAATTTATGGTTTAATTATTGTTGTCAATACGGAATCTGAAATTCTTCCCAGATTCGTCAATATTTCGACTCCTAAGACATATTTTGCAGAAAAAAAAGTATTTATGGTGTTTTAAAGCGAGATGGGTGAATTAAAATATTGGTGATAGGTACGGGAAATCCAGGTTCTATTATCAAGTGTTTCCAAACTGAAAAACCATATATTTTTTTTACATGTGAAGTGTTTTTTTTTTCTTTTTAACCATAAACAGTTCAACCATGTGAAAATTTACATCATCAACTACTAGGAATGAAGAGAATAAAAATAATTGATATTGTTTATGAATTAATCCTCGGCAAAATTTAAGTACTTAAATCTATGGAAGGCAGTCCAACTAAACATTGAATGAGATTTGCTTAAAATTTGAAGATGTTTCTAATTTTTGTTCATCAATTGTATAAATTCTCGTCGATTTTCTTTTTGTTCGTTTTAAAAGATATTGTTTTTTTTATTTCGTTTTTTGCTGTTCCTCACTTTTTCCATTTTAAGCAAATAACGTGTTTGAAGCCTTATATAAAACCGATTTTGCACGAGGTCATTTTTATTGATCTCTTTAATATTTTTTTTTTTGAATAAGGTTCACAAAATAAATGATTTCCCTAAAAATGACTCCGTTATCTCACGTAAGGATTCTTTTTGTTTTGTTTTGTTTTCAATTTTAAAAGCATTTTTTTATATTATCAAAAAAACTCTTGTAAAATTTTATTTTGCCGGAATGTTCATTTTATATGGAAGAAAAAAGTAATGATTAATTTTACTGTTCTTTGTTATTTTCTTTTTATATTTTCCTTAAGTTGAATTTTTTTTTGCAAACTAACATAAGAGGCATATTCATATTTATCAAGTGTTTTAGAAATAACTTTTATTTCTGATTAAGAAAATCCTATTTTTATACACCCCCTTTAGTTATTATCTTATATTTTTTTTATTCCATCAACCCAAGGTTTTTGTCATTTTATAACATCACCGTACTGTCAACCTCTGTATTTCCTTTATTCACATTCAATTGGCTTTTCAAAATGTAGATGATAGGATGTAAAATTCATGGTTCTGGGATTTTAATGATTCAGTTCATTATGCATGTTATATATGAGTAAAAATTGTTCATAATATGTAAAGTAGGCAATTGTGATTATGCACTAATTTTCTTTACAAAAAAGAAATACTAAACCTATCGTAAATTTTGACAACAAAAACAACCTGACAGAAATATACTTGTTATTTTATGGAAATTTAAATTGTGTGTTGCTGACACAATATGTAAATGTGAGTATGTGTGTGGGAGTGTGTATGTAAGTGTGTATGTCTGTGTATTTTCCAAGTAAATAACAAAACCAACTTAAATCTTTTTAGTTCTTTACATTATCTTACAAGATAGCATATAGCATAAATATATCTGTCTGCTAAACACGCACTCTAGCCTGGGTTTTGGATAGATTTTACTCTTAAATCATGACAAGTTTTCTGTCCTAGTTAGACTTTTAAATAATATGTTTATATTCTATCATCAATAGATTATTTTGTTCAACTGTTTTGATTCCTAATAAAATTTTAAAATTTCATCGTAATTTTTTTTATCTATCTCTTTATTTAATTCATTTCCTATGCATTAACAAAATCCTTTAAATCTATTAATGAAAAAAAGGTGAGAATTTGCTTCCAAATAACAACTGATATGTATTCAAAAGAAAGCATGCTAGTTTTATCGTTGGGAGGGTGGAGAACAGGTAAAAGTGTGAACTCATACGTGCTCGTTATACACCTGAAGTTTTTGTGTTCAATGTTGCCCTTCGTCTAGATGAATTGCTCTCCCGTGTTAACGAACACAATCTGCCTGAGGAAGCTAAAGGTGAATGCAACAGTTTTGACTCACGTACTACGATTCCAGGGCCCAAGCCTTTACCAATGCTTCACCCTCACTGCCCTTTATTTATATATATAATATTTTATTATGAAACAATATTCCATGTTAATCCCATTCCAAATGGCTAAATTTATCAACAAATTAAAAGAAAATTAACATACATATACCTATATTATCTGTAGGTAGTGGCTAATTTTTAATTCATGTACTATTTAAAACAAATTTTAGTTAAAAATAAGTGAATAAAAGTACTTAATGCAAACTTATCCATAACTTGACATCAAATTAAAATTAAATTGAAGGTTCTAGACGGTGTTACAAATAAATATACATAGTGTAAACGGTCTGGCAATTATTAGAAATGAAATTGAAAATGCTTTATATCAAATACGTACGTACAGATATTTAAGCAAAAAGTCAAAACAAAATAATACTGATAAACTACATATTTTTTTTAACATAAATAATGATATCTATTTAATTGTATTACATATATATGTCTTTTAGTTTAATTCAAGATTTTTTTCTACGTAAACAATTAGATTTATCTTAACATCTAGATGTATATATACTTATATATATTTGTTTGTGTGTGTTTACACGTGTATTTGCGTGTATCTTAACTTATCTTCTGCACGGGCCCTCTCACTAATATTGAACATTGTAACTATAAATGCAAGCAAAATCCTTCCGAAAAGTGTGTGTGTGTGTGTACAAGTGTTATGCCTTTGTGTGCATAGAAGCTAAAAAACTTCAAGTTACATGTTTTATGCTTATATTTTTAATATATGCTTGGTCTTCGTTTACAATTTTGATTATACATGCCTTTGGAAGATGGAATTTTACCTATACATACACATACGCACACATATATTAGTTGAAAGAAAGAGAGACTGCAGAATTTAGGATAAGTCTCAATAATTTGAAGCAAATTATGCACGGTGCAGGGTGCCAGAGAAAAGAAACATTCTGTTTTGTCCTGTATTTCTTTAATGTAATTGATTTTTTTTAAGTAGGAAGAAAAAAAAAAAGAAATCTAGTAATCAAGTCATGATTTCAGGAGAGGACATCAAACAGTGAAGGAATCTCCGTTGAAGGAATCCAAAAGTTTTCGGAATATCGGAGTAAAAAAAAAAAAATAAGACGGGTTAAAGAAAAATTTAGAGGCATTATTGAAAATAAGGCAAGAGTTAGTGGTAAAGACGCTTTATTCCAGTGTAAACATGGAACATATTCACACGTGTGCACATATACACACACGTGCACATATACACACACGTGCCTGCATACACATACACACATACACGCACACACGTATATATATATATATATATATATATATATATATATATTATAGT
>JAUZSX010319587.1:0-11742 GCA_034780655.1 Idiosepius hallami | reverse complement strand
TATATATAGAATTTTTTTAATCTACCGATACCGATCTACCGAATACCGCTACCATCGGTAGATTTTCTGAAAATCTAACGATCTACCGATACCAATTGGACACAGCTCGCTACCGACTATCGATACCGGCGGAAGATTTTTTCTACCGAGTCCCAGCTCTGACAAAATTACAGATGAAATGATTGATGTATATTTCAAGTGTACTAATAATTTTCTAGTTAATTCAAATAATTAATTTGGTAATTTTTTTAAATTACTATAGATCTGTGAAGCCAAAAAGCCTTGCAGTCCCTATGGAGCTTGCGATCCCCCGCAATTGCTGGGTCTTCGGGGGCCCTAAGCACGGCCCTGTACAATGTAATTTTTTCCAATTAAATTCTTTTACAGCTTATCTTAAAGAAAAATATTTTATTTGCAATATTCCAGCTTATCCGAAAGTAAATTTCTCTAAATTTATATCATTGGAAATTAGACATTATTTTCTATTGTGCAGCAACTTTTTGACACACTGTAAAGAAGATATATTTAATCTATGATAGATATATGTAAATGCTCCTAAAATATGATCAACGATGATTATTAAAGCGTACGTGTTGTTTAGGGAATCCGTGTCAAAAGTCTTTAGTTAATAACATTACAAAGAGTTCCATTCTTTCTTCGCAAAAAATGAATTTTAAATGTCCACCCTTTTTTTTATCAATTTGTCTTGCACATCCGACCTAATCATCAGGTATCGAAGATGGACGACAGATTTGTCACGCTTTTTTGCTGTTTTGTCAGCTTGATTAATTACTGTTTAAGATTAGAAAAAATTATTTTTTTTGTGAATCTGCCGATAATTCCTTGTGAAGCAGAGTTAGCAGATTGGAAAAAGCACAAAAAGTGACAAGTCAAAAAATAAAAGGCCTAAACAATACAAATATTTATATATAAAAAAAAGCCAAAACACAATGTTTTAATCTAAGTACCTATCTTTTTGAAATGCTGCATTTACATCAAATGAAAAAAGAAAACAAGATAAAAATGCTTTAAACCTTTAGACCCTAACTGGCCAATATATCGGCCCTGAGAACGTAAGGCAAAAGAAAATACACCAAAACTTTGACCCTAAAATGTTCTAATATAATGGCTCTGGGTGACTACTTTGTAATTTTGATAAGTTAGGTTTCAAAGGATAGTAGGTTTTCCCCATGCTTTTTTATAAATTTTTCCGGCATCATAAATCTTTATATTTCCTCTTTGGTATTGTAAAGATTTACGTTTCAAACAAATAAAAAGTTTTTCATAAAAAGAATAATAAAATAATAAAACCATGGATTTCATCACTATGAGATAAGATTGTTAGAACATTGTGTTCAGGTTCAGGAAATTAACTAAAATAAACCATGCATCGGCCGGGAATCGAACCCGGGCCGCCCGCGTGGCAGGCGAGCATTCTACCACTGAACCACCGATGCTTACATGGATTAGGGGGAAAATAGAATGTTATATACGTAGTTGATGTTTCTCTTAAAGCTAGTTTTCATTTTTTCCCTAGTTTGATAGAAACCATCTGACAGTAATATATACTAGCCATCTGCAAAAAATTAAATTACTCAAAATTGTTGACATATCTTTAACGAGTAGTTGCTGTACATAAGAGACATTTTAGTTGTCAGTTAAAATTTCTTATTCTAAAATATTCATAAACAGGTTTTTCCTAAATTTGACGAACTTGTGTATGTGTACGTGCTCAGTGAAAACATTCATTGTTCCCGACTGTCTAACTGTAAAATGCTTTATGAATATTGATTTGTGTTTTAGATGTCCGGTCATCCCGAATAGCCTCCTTCAATCGGCCTCGTGCCTAATTTGTATTTTCTAATATATTTTTTTTTACAAATAAATATCATATCGACCTTTTTAGGTCATTTAATCTAAAGATCAATCCTTTCATACACACGAAGTTTTTTTGTTTTTATTTAACGACACAATGTTCACTATTTAACCCATAGCTTGAAGGAATGTGAGGACTCATACCTTTCCCAAGGATATTGGTCCAAATATTAAGGCAAATGGATTGACTTGGATTTTAACTCGCGTGCAACGTCGTTATATTCTATCACTGTACAAAAGTTAGTTCATTTTTTTTTTAATCTTAAGAAATAAAAAACATCGAAAAGAATATTAGATATTGAAGTAAAGGGTTTATTTTTAAAGGATTAAAATCTTCAAAATATAAACATTCATATAAAAAAAAACAAAAACATAATGTACTTTTCTTAAAAAAAGGTTATAAATTTTCAA
Source organism: Idiosepius hallami (assembly GCA_034780655.1). NCBI lineage: Eukaryota > Metazoa > Mollusca > Cephalopoda > Idiosepiidae > Idiosepius > Idiosepius hallami. The sequence continues at coordinate 9,456 of JAUZSX010319587.1, read as the reverse complement.
CTTTGAAGGTAATTTTCACCCCGAGCATACATTATTTATTTTTGTTAATTAGATTATTTTAATTCTCAATCTTTTATCTTTAATTTGTGATAAACATAATCACTGTACAAAAGTTAGTAATTCATAATTATATAGACATTTTAAAAGGGGGGGGGTAAAGTTAGGTAAACACGTTTTTTTCGTGCATAGTATTAGATTCACTGGAAAGAGCATAAAATGTTACGTAACATCTGAAAATTTCGTTCAAATTGAATAAATAGATTTAAAAATTAAATAAAAATTAAATTCTGACACTTCTACTGCTTCAGTTGAAAGGTAACCTAATATCCAATCTAGAAATAGCTATTAATTTCCAAATTGTAATTCTTTTTGATAGTTCAACAAAATGAGTTTTATAATTTGTTAAAGAAAAATCTAAAAGTTTATATTATAGCAAAAATGTTGATACTATCATCTCATTGGCTATTCATTGAGAACTATTTACAAAATTTGAAGTTTTTATACGTAGAATATTAGTTGATCAAAAACTTGAGTTTCAAAAATATTACCTTCTAATATTGTATGTATAAACCTGTTATGCAAAGGAATATTTTCAAAAATTATTTTTTATGATAACTATCAAAAACATTAAAGAATATTTTTAATTATTCATTTTCTATGGTTAAAGTTACCAATCTAAGTAATAATTATCCAAGTTGAAATTAGTTACCTGTGGAAATTAGCTCTTTTTTTGCACAGATACTATTTTTATTTCAACCTGAAAATATTACTGATTTATTTGTAGTTGTCTGATATTGTTATCAGTTTGATCATTTCAGCTCTCTTTAATTTTTATTTCAGCTTAATGGTTTTGTTGAAAAATACCAGCCTTCATCAGTTAATTATGGTAAGCATTCATTTATCTTTTTGTTGTTGATTAAAGAAATATCAATTAGAGAAATTAAATAATATAAAAATGAATTTTAATTAACTTGAAACAAAAGTTAGGTGATATAGTTTTAATATAATAGAATTTGAATTTTTGAAAATATTAACACCTCTTTATAAGTAAAAACTGGATGAACTTATTTTTATTAGTAAAAACTTTAGTTACTTTTCTGGCTATTCAGGAAACTTTGAAAATTTTCATGTTATATAATATTTGTAGTTTCTTATATATATTTAATTCATGTCTAAACTATGCAATGATTTGGTGTTAGTTTCATTGAACAATTAATTCATTAGATTAATGAAAACTCACTCATAACATGATATCAGTTTTCAAGTAGATTATGCCGGAACAAATAAATAGAGCAGCTAAATAATAGTGCCAATATTTATGGGGATTAGAGTCCAATATCATTATTTGTTAGCATGATAGTCATAGATATTGGTTGATATAATCTCTAAGTGGTATTCACCTAATACAGGTTCAATTCTGATTGCAGGTAGAAATAGCTAAAAACATTTAACAAAGTACTAAGTTACTACTTTATTTCAACCTGAAAATGATACTGATTTATTTGTAGTAGTCTGATTTCGAATATTGATATCAGTTTGATAATTTGAATGAAGACAGTTAAACCCTCATTGATAAAATAAAGGGTGTGGAATGCAGTCCTGAAAAGGTTTGCCAGTTTAAGGTAATAGTTCTGTTACTATTCGTAGAAAACAAAAGCCTTTACATGCCGCAAAGATTCTTCACCGATACAATCGTCAGTATGTCCAAAACTCGTCTCTCTGACTCCCCCCATCAGCGACCTATCTTTATAGCGCCGGGCCAGACGTAATTTGCATATGTGGTGGAATTGGTTCTCGGGAATTCTCGCCAATTTGCATGAACTAGAGCTAACAAAAGGGCACGGACGCTATCTTGGAATTTTCTTTCTTTCCAAAGGTTAGACACACACATGCGCGCTTTCGAGGGAAGCCTTCTCTTTCTCTACAAGTTCTCAAGTTTATCAAGTAATATCTCAAGGAGGCCAAAGTTATTGAACTATAAAAACTTGAATAAAATTTTGAATTATTTGAATAAAATTAATGAAAAAGTCTTTGTTTTTTTTTCCTCTTTCAGTTCCTCTAAAAGCCAAAGATCCTGAAAAAAACCAATCTGGTCTTAATGAGTTTCTTAAAGAATTGAGTAAAAAGAACAAAGCTGAAGTCAATGAAGGTAAATAAAAAAACTTATTTCTTGTTCAGAGCAGAGACACTTGGCAACAAATCATGAATTGCAAGATTTCACTTTTATTAAAGACAAATAAAAAATATGCCAACAATTTTTGATAAAAATATATAAATTGATTTTTATATCAAGAAGAAAATATCAAATCTGTTTATAAATAAATTATATAAATTTATGTCAACTTCTAAAAGCTTACTTTAAATGCTACTCTATAAAACTTTCTAAAAATCAACACATGAATTCTTAAAATTTTTTTTTTCTATACTTGTGATTTTTTTCTTCTTTTAGTTGTTCCCCAGATTCGTCAAAGTGTTTCTTCAGCTCCAGAAATGAACTCTCCACTTATTCATATTGAAAGTTTTTTGGAAGCTTTGACTAATGCCGACAAGGATGGACGAATGGTGCTTAATAAAAGATGTAAATAGAAACAATTTTTCTCTTGCTTTTAATAAGTTAATGTTCACATAATATAAATGTATCTTTTCAGCACATTGTTTTTGACATAAATACCTCAAATGTTTTTTTTAAGCATTTTAATCAGCCGTTGCAAAATGAAATAAATTTGAATTTTCTCTAAAAATCTGTGTAAGTGTTCTAAAGATGCTTTGATATTTCTTTATTCAAAATTTATGCTAAACTATGTGATATTTTTGTTTACAGTTAACTACAAAAAATATACCTTCTGTAAAATTAACTGTGTACTTTTTTGATAGATTTTTTTCTGGAAAAAATATTTTAGTTTTTTGATTTATGGTAGTTTTTTTTTCTTTAAAAACTAAAAAATGGTGGTTTATCTGTTAAACAAGATAAAATGAGGCTATTACTGGCAAAGTAGGAATAGTTAGCAATGGCACAGTTTGGAATTAATGTTATCAGAATGTCACTGAATACAACTGCAGACTGACTTAAGGAGTCTTGCTTCAAATGTTTTTGTTCAGAGTTAATCTTCTCTTATGTAAAATACCAACCAAGGATAACAAGCCTCATATACCCAGCTTTTGGAATCAATATTCTCTTTTACCTAAATGAGTTACTTCCCCTGAGACGATGGGCATCATCTGCCTAGGCTATTGTAATCATTAAAATAATTTTACTAGTGTTCACATTAAAAAAATTACTGCTCTAACTATTATTTATACTTTTACTAAATTGATAATAATTTTCTAATTTTATGGCTGTCATAAAAGAAAATGGCCCTAAAAATAGATAAAATGAAGAAAAAAATACCCTAAATGAGAAAATGTTTTACAAAAACTACAATTAAAAAAACTAATGAATTTTTAATTTGAAAAGATTTTACTATTATTGAATTATTATTTAATAAAGATAATATATTATTGCCAAATAACAACCACATATATCTACTTCAGTGTTAATAAATAGATCATTATATCACTTAGTATTGCCCTGCAAAAGTGGCTTAAAATTTAGCAATTGTATTTGTTGACAAGATTATAATATTGTTTTTCTTTTTCATTATTTTGTCCTCAGCTTTGCTCAGTGTTTCCAGTATAAAATTTCTGTTATTAAATCCTGCTGTTGAGTTTAAAGCCATTATCAAAGAAGCCCGATCAGTTGTTATTGCAGGGGGAACAATGCAGCCTGTAAGTATATATATATATATATCATTGAAGATGATTTGAACAAATAAAATCATAAAACAGTATTCTAATCTCATTTTTATAACTGTTTTGCTTTGAATTATTCAGCTAATAAGCTAATACCTAACCCATTTTCCCAGGATATTTTTAGAATAGGTATTATGAATGTATTTTTACAATCCTGTGTATTTTTGTTTTAATCACTATACACAATTTACTAGCAATTAATCCAAGATAATTTATTTAAAAAATAAGTTGTGTTTTTAAATGCACAAAGTTGTTCCTAGAATTTTAAATGGATGTCAAGGAGATACGAACTTGGATATGTTTGGTAGCCAATGCTTTTGGTTACTAATGCAGTTATAAGTACTGTATGTAATACTATAAATCCTACAGTGTTTAGTAAAAACAAAACTGAATAAAAAGGTTGAAAAATGATCTGGAATAATTGACTTTATATTTTTTGTAAAGTAGAAACTTTTACATTTTTTTTATGGTTGAATAAGTGAGAATGGCAGCCATTTATACAGCATTCTATTTTCCTGTATAAGTTAATCCTATATACGAATATATTATGTTTTATCATAAACATATATAATGACTAGATTCCAAATAATTTTGATCATGATTTGGAAATTTCTAGAGTTCAAAAATTACACAGTAATTAAGTTGTCTTTTTTTGTATGAATGTTTGATTGGAAAATTGCTTAATTGGATGTCATGGATATTAATTAAACAAAAGGTGAGAAGACAATGTATTTTTAAACAAAAGAAAATAAAGCAATTGCGTATTTTTGTTGGTTCTTTGACTATAATGAAAAAAATCTTTAAAAAATTATTTGAGTTTTAGTCAAGTCAAACTCTAAGGAAATATAATTCATTGTGAAGAAAAATACTATTGTGTTTTTTGGTGACTTAAAAATAGAAGTTAAAATATTTTTGAAGTCAGAAAGAAGTTGTTTTTTACGGAAGAAGAAAAACATTAAGCAAAGAATATTTTTCAAGTAAGAAAGTTTTTATTTTTTCATGCTTTCACTTCTTTAAGTAATGCAACATTTTTAGCTTATTTGATTTTTGCTAATATCTTTATTTTATACCACTTGTAAGAAAAATTGAATGAAAAATATTGAAAAGAAAAATTAAAATTCTTTTTAATGAAATGTGCCTGTATAATGATATTCTACCTAAGTACATAAGGAAAGATTAATATAGAACAATAAAGATTAATAATATATTAATTAAGATAAATATCCCATGATTAAAAATTGATTATGATGGAGTCTGAAGATCTGTTTCTATCTATATAGGATATTCTTAGTAAAAGTACTACTTTTACCTACTTATATGATTATAATTAGCACTTTAATAAACCATTCTTGTTGCTATTCAATTGACTGCTTTGATTATATCCTGCAAAGTTCATGATATATATTTGGTTGAGCACTAGGCCAATTTTACATGTTTATTACTACTCAGACTTTTGGGAATCAGTGTTGTCCTTCTTCTAGATGAATTATTCTCCTTAAGTTGATGGCACTCGTCTATCCAGGTTTTTGGAATTAGTCTTATTTTTTTATGAGTTACTCCCGGAGTTAACAAGCCTCATTTGCTGAAGGCAGTTGAAAATGAACATAATGATTTTGACTGAAATTTGAACCCTTATATTATGATTCCAGAGTCAAAGCTTTTAACACTTCTCTACTTTCATTGCATATTCTGAAGCTATTTTTATTTCATTAAAGGTTTCTGAATTTAAAGAACAATTATTTTATTCCATTGGTGTTCACCCAGACAGAATTGTAGAGTATTCTTGTGGTAAGTTCCTTATACTTTTTTTTAAAAGCAAAACTATCATTTTTAGTTATATTGTTTTACATTTGATAATTAAAAATGAATATTCATTCAAACGCAGAATGAAGTCTAGTCTGCCACTTTTGTAGTTTTACTCTGGATGGGAGTTCCAATTTTATAATCTGTATTTCCTTATTTCTAATTTCTATTGAATTTTTTTTCAGGTCATGTAATTCCTGATGACCATTTGCTTCCAATTGCTCTTGCTAGTGGACCTTCAGGACGAGAAATGGACTTTACTTTCCAATTCCGAGATAAACCACAAACTGTAAGTTTTATCTGATTTCTAATTTTCAGACTTTTACTCTGTTTGTGCATTTAGGAAGATTTGAGTTTGAAAGTTTTTCTAAAAACAACATAATTTCAACTGTTCTTTTTTCATCATTTATATTTTTTTTCATTTCACTGATCTGATTGGATCTTAAAATAACAGAATGTTTAAAAAACACCAAGGTTATTTTTTTTATCTACCTTTCTTCCTCTATGATGCATTATATGCATCTTTTTATCCAACTTGTTTGCAAAAATTGTTTCTTATTCTAAGTATAAAAACAAAAAAGAATAACTTCCATACATACTGCCATTTAAGTTGACTGGTCATAAACATCTAAAATATCTGAATTTTTCAAAGAAACGCTTTTGTCTGTTTTTTCAATTTTTTTCTTATTCAAACCTTGAGCAATTAGTAATAACCAATGGATTGTTTATTAAATGAATATCATCAAGCAATAATATAAAGTATTTATCTAAAACTTTTATTTTTAAGGTTAGATAGAGTTTCCATCAACCTTTACACTGAGTGGTGCGTTGGGCAGCAAATTTTAATTTTTGCTGTTTTTGAAGCTTACTTATTTTTATGAGAAAGAGTTGCAGTTTCTATGCCCAACCCCAAACCAGGAGGACCTTTTGTGTGCTTTTAAAATCAGTGTTGCCCTTCACCTCGATGAGCTACTCTAATAGGTTAATGAGCTCCATTTACCTGAGGCGGATAAAGGTAGATGCAATGGGATTTGAACTCGCATAATACGATTCAATAGTCCAAGCTTTTACCAATGGTTCACCTGGCCGCCTTGGATAGATTTTACTATAATAAAACACAGTTCAATAAGTCTTTACGATACTTTTAGAAAATATAGTTTGCAAATAAGTTGAGGCTGGATTTAAAGGATAAAAATTTGATTTTAAGTATTTGACACATACTGCGGTAAAAAGATAAAACACATTATTTGCAAATATAACTATAATAAAACACAGTTCTTATAATGCAGTTATTGTTGCAAATTCATTAGATTTTTATCTTGAATTATCATAGTTTATCTCATTTAAAAATACACTTTAAAAGAGCATTTTTATAATCCTATTTTGAATCTTTATGTAAGAAAGAATAAATAAAATCATTTTAATTGATAAAATATCTTGTGAACAATTAATTTCCTTAAAATAGAATATTACAATATAGACAGAGTAAAAATTCTTTCTATCTATTCTTTTTGATAAATAACAACATTCTGCTTAAATATACTAAATTTGAAATATTTGATTTTTTCATAATTTCTTGATGTTTTTTTTTTATTTGTAACAGAAATTAATTGCACATATACGTAGAAATTGATGTGTATTTCTTTTGAGTCTAATGTGTTTTTATATTTAACAACCAACCAATTAAATTCATTCTCTAAGACTAGAATTATTTCCTATTCTACCCAAGTGCATTCATAAATGACTTGGCTACAAACTGTAACCCCCTATCATTTCACACTTCCTTCCTTTCAGTAAACAAGTTTCAAGCTGTGTCTTATAATAAATAGAACAGTTCAAAATCCTAGACAGGGGTGGTAAACTCTCTATTTGACTGTTATATTCTCTTATCATTTTCTCATGAAGATAAACATGTTTTATTAAAAGTAAAATCAACAAAGATTTTAAAAAATACACAAAGAAAATGAAAGAAAAAAAAGTAAAAAAAAAATAATTTTTCTTAGTTCCTCCTTTATTGTAAATAGCTCCACCTCCTGATAACATATTCTTAAGAATTGCTACTTGCAACCTGGAACCCCTATTATCATTTTTATTTCCTCAGACACTACTAAATCTTACATTACATGGACTATTCTAAAAACTGGAGACAGGGGTTCCAAGTTATTTATTTTGACTGACTTGCTCTTCATTCATTCACCAAGGATAGTTTCTATGTCAGTCACATGTTTTGGGTTAAGAAATCTGGTTAGTGGCACAAATCAATATTGTCTGTAGACATCAGATAGCAGCAGAAGCAAAGCAAAAGAGGAAGAGGAGAATTTGAAAAGTGTGAAGAAAATTGTGTGCATTTTCTTTGTCTCAAGTGAACAGCAGACAGCATTGATATATAATTAGGTCGCTTGGTACAACTGCCTGTTTGATTGACTTCTCAAAGAAAATCATTTACAAAATGATTTCCTTATTTAATTGTTACTTTCAGATTTAATTTCTTTGTAGTTAATGACTCAAACACTTCTTTTTAAGCCATTAATATATTTCCTCATATATATATATATATATATAAATAAAAACATTCACACACACACACACACACACACACCGACCGTCTTGTGCTGGTTATACTACTGTCATTGTTGGCTATTTGTATTTTAAGTGTATATATTTCATTTTGGTGTCATTAACGAAAGCTTTAATTAAATCATTTACTTATTTGCAACCAAGAAAATATAAATAAGCTGTAATATTTGAATTATAAAAAACAGTATTGGTAGAATATTATTGTGTGATTTTTAAATTTGTAAAACCTAAAATTTTTTAATTATGATATTTACTTGGTGAGCACCCCCAAGTTTGGCACAAGGCCTTAAAATTTTTTAATTATAATAGAAATATGTTACAATATAAAATATCCTTAAGCTTAGAAATTTATAATTTTGGATATAAAACTCTAATCATTTAAAATTATAAATTGACTAAATGGACAATATTATTTAGATTGCTGAAACTTATCAAATCTATAGCCTTTTAAATATTTCTGACAAGTAATTATTCTTGTCTTTAAAACATTGAAAAGTTTTGAAATGGCATTAGATAAGATTAATCATCCAATTAATGAACCAAGAAAATATCTATTTATGTTTATGATTACATTATTGCCAGAAATATTTCTCACATCATGTTTGAATCCTTCAGGGAGACTAGCCATCCTCCTCACCAAACAAAGCTGGTGGAGGAACCAGTTTAGTTACCGGTGGCCCGACCATATGGCAGGTAGTAATGGGTTACATGGTACCAGTAGCACATGACATGACCTGATTAAAACAAAGGGCGGATTAACCTCTTTTTGGGGTCAACGGCCAACTAGCACGGTGTATATGCAACCAAACGGCACTTGAGATTATCATGGATTTCTTTTGCACTCCATTTCTGTTATTTAACAGAATGAGCAGAGCTGGGATTCGGTAGAAAAAATTTACCACCAGTATTGGTAGTCGGTAGCGAGCCGTGTCCAATCGGTATTGGTAGAAATAATGAACATCCGAATACTGTCTCCAATCAGTAGATTTCTGAAAATCTACCGATTGGAGACGGTATTTGGTAGATCATTATCGGTAGATTAAAAAATCTCTCTATATAATAAAATATGCTTCTAAAGGCCCATAACATACTTTTTAAGTTATTTCTCTGTTATTTAGGTTAATTTAAGAATAGATGTAAATTAGTGTCTTATAATACCATTTTTAAGTTAAAAAATACATAACTTATTTAATAAATGAATTTCTCCCTCAAAAAATAAACATCAAACTGAAAAAACGTAAAATTTAAACAAACTAGACAATACAGCATTATTTATTAATTTTTAAA
>JAUZSX010319576.1:0-11744 GCA_034780655.1 Idiosepius hallami | reverse complement strand
AAGGGGGGGCTCAGGGCTAGGGGTCAAAGTGGGGCCGAAAAACGGGCGGCCGAGCGAAGCCGGGCTAAATTTCTAGTTAAGGCTAAAATGATGCATTAAAAGGTATCAGTCAGTTGTATTTTGGAGCTTTAACTCCATTATCAATTTGGTGAAGGCCAACTGTGGACATCAGGACCATTTGTTCCAGGGAATCATGAACTGGCTGTAGACAAAATGGTTGAAGCAGTTGTAATATATGTGGAACTAGAGGGCAAAGAAATAAAGCTATGCAAACCACACCCCTGGTCTACGATTGATTCGATCTCTTGTTTTCAGGAGACCAGCAGGAAGGAGAGGGTCAGTCTCATGGAAACTTGGGGACACCAGAAACAAATCAAACATCTTTTGAAAAGTATGTTGCCCTTTTCAATTTCATGAATAGTCTTAGTTTTCAAATATATCAACATTTTAAGGGCAGCAAAGTCCATGAACAGAAGTGAGAAACGCGGCTCTTGATTACAATTGGCAGAGAAAAAAAAAACAAAAACATTGAGATGGAAAAGAGTTAGTTGTGAATAAATGAAAATTGACAAAGAATAATCAGATATTTGTGGATTATTTAATACTCAGTTGTGGATTAAGATTTGTTACATCAAAAACTGTTTTTCACTATCTTACATTGTAGGTTTTTTTTTTTCCTGTTTACTTTCAATAAGCAAACTGTTCATAGTGTTGTACAATTCCTAATTAAATTGTTAACAATGCTAAATGGAGGACATTTCCTGGATTTCTTTCAGATTATCTGTGATAGTACTGTAAATAATTGCATTGTCTAAATGTTTTATATAAAATTTACTGTATCAGTTTAAATTTTTATATACCCATAATGCATAGTAACTTTTTGGACTTCCTATATTATGAACAATGAAATTTAGTAGTAATATTAAAGCATTGATATTCCATAAAGAAAATTATAAAATAAAAGCTTACCTTTAGAATTATGATGTTTGCAAGAGCACTCAGGGCTCTCGCTTTTGTTTCAGAAACACATTCTCGAATTGTGTTTCCGATTTCTTTCATGGTTTGTCGCATTTCAGCTGCAAATTAAAAAAATAATATGCAGTAGAATGTAAAGAGTTTGGATTTTGGTGTAGAGTAGAAAATTTAAGTAGAGAAGAAAAAAAAAAGAAAAGGCAATACAAAAAGCTGTCATTTTTAACAAAAATAAAGAATGTTTTCTTAAAACCTTAACAACTAACTCCAAGCACTACCAAAATATGGAGGAAAAAACAAAACAAAAAAAACAATCCCAAGTTAACAAAACAAAAATAATTTACTTTGGAAACTACAAAAAGGAAGTAATTTATAAAAAAATTAACCATTCCATATTTTAAACAACCCCAAAATTGATACAACTAATCCATAATTCTGCTGAATAAACTACTGTAATTTTTAAAAATTACATAAAATTCAAGAACGAAATCAAAGAGTTGTCTTCCTTGGCTTAGAGGTTTCAGATGATTCTTTAAAGTAATTAATTTTAAAGACTTTTTTCAAATAATGCTACCAACAATAAATGAAAAGTACTTACGATATTGAGCAAGAATATCTTTTCCAGAAACCGTGGAACCTATGTGAGCTATCGTCTCCAAGACAATTCCTCGTAAGGTCATATCGGAACTTTCAACTCCTTTGAATAGGCTACGCATAAATAATTTATATTTGTTGCAGACTTCTTCAGGTCTTTCTTTCGCTAGACAACCAAAGAACATTAGTAAACCTAAGTCAAAATAAAAGAAATGAAAAATATTTGTCAGAGATTCAACTTTGGTTTGTAAAACTCAAAAACTCATTTGGCATACCATGAAAAGGACAAGTTCAATAATATAAAAAAAAAAAAAAAGAGAAAAAAAAAAAGGGTACAGAAATAGAAGAGAGACTTTTTTTGGGGGGACACACACACGTGTCGGCTGCATCGATTTGTGTCAGTACTGTGCTCATTGCACAAGAGCCAAGAGTTTCTCTGTAGTTATTTACAGAAATAAGTGGAGCATGCATGGTCCCCCTTAGTGCACAAATGAAGCATAATTAAAAAAAAAATAAAAAAAAAATAAATTTGACAGAAATGTTAAATTTCCTGAAACAAACGTTTTTAGCCCCACTATGCACACACATCTACATATAAAAATACAACTTGAGGCAAAATTTCAGAAAAAAGTAATGGACGGTTATCCGGCAATCGTCCGGACACACGCCACTGAAAACGATGATCCCTCACCAACGATTGAAAAAAAAAAAAATAAAATAAAAATTTACACATACCGGGAAGTAATAAAGCAAGAATGGACTCTGAATTAATCTTGCTTAGTAAAATTTCTAATCTTTCAAGGATTCCTTCTTCAGTGAGCCAAGTGTAGCCATGACTGGTCAGGGCAAAATTTGTGAGAAGTTCAATGCAGTTCATCTGAGCGAGAATGTCTGGATTTCTATCTTCAAATAGCTCACTTAGGAATCGCTGTAATAAATCCGTTCGAGCTAATTCTTTGAGGTTTTTATCCTTTTCTGATGCCAGGTTTATCAACAGCTGAAAAGTATGTAGAAATTTGTTATGAAAAAAACATGTAAACTCATATAGTAAAACAAAATTGGGGCATAAAAGCTCGCACTGTGGAATCGTAGTACAAGAGTTCAAATCCTAGTCTAGCCCATTGCATTCACTTTTAGCTGCCTCGGGCATATGCGGCTCGATACCTCGGGAGAGCAGCTCATCTAGGTGAAGAGTAACACCGAATGTAAAAAGCTCGAGTAGGAGTACATAAAAATGGCCTTGTGTCAAACTTGGGTTGGTGCTCACCAAGTAAATAATAGTAAAACGAAATTTAGAAAAGGAAAAGCATTGTAAGATTCCAAGAGAGATAACCCTGGTCAAGGCAAGAGTTACGGCCCCTTAAAGAGCTCGCCAGTCATCAAGCTAGGAACTACTGGTAAGTTACAATCAGCCGACATCCTAATAACTAACTCAGCAATCGATACCAAGCAAGTATCCATAACACCCTTAACCGGGACAATACAAGAGTGGATTCAGGGTTAATTTCAAATATTTCAGTATCAAATTTGTACATTAAGATTGAAATGAATTAATGTAACTAAATTTTGCTTGGGAAAAGTTATGGAAAAAATGTGATTTTATAGACAATATTTTTTTAAAAACATCCGCTTACTTTTACAGGCCATCGACTAAATTGCCTATCTCTTGTAAATCTATTTCATTAAAAAAAAAAAAAAAAAAAAAATAAAATAATTTAAACACACACACACACACAAAAGATACTCACCTCATAAACACGGAATCTAACAACATCAGTTTTACTCATGGTATTTTCTATTTCTTCTAAATGGTTTTGAAAGAACTTTGGCACATTCTCACCATATCCTGAAGGGGGAAAAAAAAGGGGTTACAGATATTGATAATTCAAAATTTCCAGGTATCATCTTGATCTTAGAAAAATTCATTAAGTGAGACTCTTTAAAACACTAATTTGGAGATTCCCAATCCACGGAGTAATAAAACCATTATGAACAAGCTCTATACATTCACAGTCAAAAATTTAAAAAGATGATAGATAACTCTTGTAGAACTAACTTAAAATTTCCCTTATAGCTAATGAAAAGAATTAAAGAACTTTAGCGTCCACTCTTTTAATTTAAACAACCACATCCTCCAAAAATAAAATTCAAGAAGTTATAGATTAATGCATTCCCTTTTCTAGTAGGGAAAGTCTATTTGGTCTAATGAGTAGGCCGTCAGACTTTGAAATCTAGGTATGAGAGTTCCATTTGCATTCATAATTGGACAAATACCCTTAGGAAAGATATGAATCCCAACATTTCCTCCAGGTATGGGTTAATAGCAAACCTTGTGTTACTTAAAACAAACTATGTATTTATAAAATGATGGTTCTTGACATTAAATGACCTAAAAAGGTTGATATTCAGGGTGGGTTATAAGTCACGCACCAAAGCATATGAAATAATTCTGATAAACGTTTTTCATTTAAAATGTTTCCATCCATGTGATGGGTTGTACCCACAAATTACCTGTGAAGATGGTAGATATCTGCAATTCTTGTAGAGTAGACTTTTTTTTTGAATTGGCCCCATGCATAATGTGCATGCTTTTTTGTAAAGTTCAAACCTAATGTTGTTTATGTGCAATGAGTGCGCTTTTATAACTAATGTCCTTAAAATCTAGATCTAAATGGATAATAAAAGCTTCAAAGATCAGTACATACGCTAGGCTATAATATCCTAAGCAAGCAAAGCAAAGCAAAGCCTGTCTGTAGATACAATATGGGAACTAGTAAGTAAGAGATATAGAGTTAAAGAGCCATAGCTTTAGAAGTGCACGCATTACACATGAACAACATTAGGTTAAAACTATAGTTTATTTTATTTTTTGAGATGAGGCATCGAAATTTAGGTATTAACTTTATTTGGACTTTTGTCCTCATCTTAGTAGGTATTTTTGATGTTACTACACTACGTTTCGGCCTCGTCTCCCTCAGGCAACACCTGAAGGCCTGAGGGAGACTAGGCCGAAACGTAGTGTAGTAACATCAAAAATACCTACTAAGATGAGGACAAAAGTCCGAATAATAAAGTTAATACCTAAACAACCAGTTTTGTATAAAATATTTTGGACACAAATGTTTCATAAATGAATAAGAAATTAAAAGAAAAAAAAAAGAAAGAAAAAAGAATTAAAAAAGACAATGTTTTAAAATTAAAATCATTTAAGAAGAATTTGTATTAAAAACTTTTTTTTTTAGATTTCTTTATCTTTATATTATTTGAAATATAAAATATTAGCACCAAGTTTGGATGAAGGAAGGCAGGTCATTTGATACATTTTTTACAAAAAAAAAAATCATAGCTAGACAAATTTATTAATAAAAAAAGAAAGAAAAATAAACCAATTTATTCATAAAAGAAAAAAAAATGAAATATGGAAAAATTTATTTAGGGAAAAATTAAATGATGGCTAGACAAATTTATTAATAAAAAAAAAGAAAAAGTAATTTATTAATAGAAAGAAATAATGAAGTATGGTTAAATTTATTTTTTAAAAAATTGGGGTAAAAATTAAAAAATAAAAGAAATAAAAAAGAAAGAAAACAAAGAAAGAAAAAAAAAAGAACTTCAGCAGATTTGTACTTTCAAAAATAAAAGCCAAATAATTCAACAAAATCAATCAATCACAAAAATTATGCAGAGCCCATAACATAATGTCAGACAGCTGTTTCGATCTTATTGGATCTCATCAGTGACACCCAATGTTGGTACTTTTTCAAACCCAAAGTGGGATTTGAACCTGCGAAGCACATCATGTGAGATGAACATGTTAATAACTGACCTATGACTCTACAATGCGTTCATAACTATTTATTCACAGTTTTACTTTAATGGTACAATTGATTACAGTGCTGCTCATATATAGCCATGCTAACTAAGGGTAAACACTTGGATTTATAACGAGCCTCAACATGGCCTCTATGAACGACTTTTCTAGATCAGGGTTGTATAACGTTGCACGGGGACAGGATTAATCAAGGAAAATTTTTATTAATATTTGATCAAAGAAAGTCGTTCTTAAAGGCCAGGTATGTTGATGCTCGTTAATTGAAGTGTTTACTATTAATTAACAGTAAAAGAATGCCGCTGCAATCAAGTGTGTCGTTAAGGTAAAACGGAAATGGTTATGAATACATATCAGAGTGGCAGGCCAGCCATTAGCGCGTCTCTCTTGAATGATGGTGTTTGCAGGTTCAAATCCCGCCAGGGTTTGAAAAAGTAATGACATTGTGAGGTCTGGAGGTTGGAATCTCACCTGTAAAAGTAACAACATTCCGTGTCACTGCAGAGATCAAATAAGATCAAAACAGCTGTCAGACACTATGTTATGTGATGTGCATAATTTTCATGATTCATCATTTGTATTGAATTATGTTGATTGGTTGAAAAGATTCGCCTCATGAAAAAATATTAAACGTAAAAGCTTTAGATTCCTGAAAAAAAAAAAAAATTATATTTTTCCAGGCTGTTGACAATTTTTCAAAGTAACAAATTTTGTTTAAATAAAAAAAAAAAATCTATATATTTTCAGTTGATAGTTTAAAAAATATGTATCATTAAATATAGTAAAACTCTTCTTTCTGTAGATATGTTTTTCTAATATGCACATATCCTATGGTGACACTAACTTTTGATTGACTCAATGTATAGTCTCTCTGTTAAAACATAGATATTTTTTTTGATGGAAATGAAAAAGGAATATCATCAAAACATATTGAATAGGTTCATCTTGCCACTTAGCAATATCTAAGAGTTAATGCTCGTTATGAAGTGGGTCCTGTTCAGCAAAAATACCGAAAAGAAAAATAGACAAAAAAGGAAAAAATATCAAAAAGGAAAAAAAAAATTTAGTTTGTTCAAAAGAAACTTTTTCCAACAATTTGAAATACATGTGTTCACCGGGAATTTTTCCTTTTTATCAACATTCATACTTTTTTCCATAAAAATGGCATTCTTAATTCATAATAATCCAAATTGTTCATGATATTCATCCTATTTTTCAAATAAACTTAAAAGGGCTACAAATTAAAAAAAACATTTCCCTGTAGTCTACAGTTCAGCCCAGATATATTTGAATTCGCATTCGGCAAAAAATCCCTTTACGCGAGCCCTTCAGGAACGTAACTCTCACATAAAAGGGAGAAGTCCCTGTAAGTTAAAATGACTTGTGTATTTAATCTCATTTAAACCCCAACTACTTGGTTTAAAATTTTTATGTTTAAACCTTAAATATTTGAGCTCTGAAATGTGAACATCACTTCTTTTCAGTTATTTTAAAATTAAATAATATTCTGAGTTTGTTTCATAAATGGAGTCTTGTGATGTAAGAAAATAGAAAAAAATGTATATCATTAAATATAGTAAAACTCTTCTTCCTGTATGTATTATATTTACTTGGTGAGCAGCAGCACCAACCAAGTTTGGCACAAGACCATTTTTAAGGTAAATGATGTATGTAAAACTATAAACCTTACAACAATGGAGAGGAAGGTGACAGAATATTTTAGTAATAAGATTCTAATCAAATCGCTTTGTAGTTGTCTCAATATAAACTTTAACTGGGGATTAGGATAGTTTTTTGTTAGTCAAGTTTTACGGTATATCAACCTTTTTAGGTCATTTAATGCCGAGAAGAATCCTTTTTGAGAAACATTCTTTTTGTCCATACATACTTTTTTGAATAACACAATATGCAATATCAAAGCCCGATTGGAAGTAATGTGGGAATTCATAAGAGCATTAGTACAAATGTGAATGTAAAAAATGAAATGGCTTGGATTTGAACTTGCATTTTACAATTATGAAGCCTGAATGTTTATCCACTGTCCCAGTTGGACTTCCCAATTAAGATAGGAATGATCCAAAATATTCATGAGTTTTAGTCTAACACATTCTTTAAATGCAAAACTTTAATGATTTCATAAACAAATGATTAATATTAAATTGATACTAAATATAAAGATTTTTATTATATTATTCAAATTTACTTTGTATGGGATTCATAATGTAGTACAAAAAAAAAAAAAAAGATTTGCCAAATTATTATAAAGTTTAAAAAAAAAAAAGGGTAGCAGAAGGTTTTTGTAATTTTTGTTGAATTTCTTAGTGGAAAAAAAAACAAAACAAAAAACATTTAAAAAAAAAAACAGATAAATTTTTCATAATTAAAAAAAAAAAAATCTTTTGGCAAATGACCATTTCAGCAGTGTTATAAAGAATGAGGTTCAATAAGTTGAAAAAAAAAGAAAAAATTCAAACTTCTTTTGATTTTTGCAATTACTTTTGAAATGTTTTGTTTTTAAAAGTTCATTCTTGGTGGTTGATGGCGGCTGGCTTCTTCTTTATCTAATCTGATAAATCCACATTGGTTCCTGATATCACCAATTCATGTTCTCCAGAAAGTATAAGGATGTGATAGTCTTTATCAGAAAACCCTAAAAAAAAAAAAACAGAAAAAAAAAATGGTTGATTGAACCAGTTTAAAAATAGCAAACTGTTTGGAGTACAAAATAAAATTCTTCAAAGATCTATTTATTTTAGAAACTAAAATTCTTTAGTTTACAATGTTACAAGAACTCGATCAGGTAATTTTTCTAAAAAATCAAATAAAATCTTAAATATTTTTAATAATAGAATAAAGGTAAAACTGGCTTGAGGCCACCATTATTATTATGATTAAAAGCATTTTTTAGTAAAATAGTGCTGGTCTCAGCAAGACAATTTTAAGTAAATTTAGCTTGACACCAGAAGGGTCAGCCATAATCAAGTCTGGTAAATTTCAAGATAGTGCTAAAATTCAAGGTTCTAACCTGATTATCATATGGAAATTAGGGGGTGGAGTCAGAACCATTCCATAGTTTATAAAAATAGTTTAGTGAGAGTCCACAGTCAGAATTCAAATAGTCAATGATCTGAATACTCAGAAGGTCTAGCTGGTAGCCACAGGCCCAAGACACGGGTCCTACCAAGTTAAAAATCTAAGTCCATTTGTAAACTCAATCTGTCAGCCATCTCTCTCCATTGTTGCTACAAAAAGGATGAAGAAAAAACCATCTAAACCCAAAAAAGAATCATCTCGTTTTGACCTTCTGTTTTGGTCCACTGCGTTATGTTTTCCTCTTTTAGCATTTTCTCATCCCGCAGACGTATATGTCATAACTAGGGCTGTGACGAGAATATTCTTTTTAAAATATGCCTTATATTCTTTTGATATGATGGAAATATTCTTCAAGAATATTATGCTTAAGAATTGTGGGAATATTTTTTTTTTTAAATATGCTTTTCTTGTTAAAAGCATATTCTTTTTTTTTTTTTTTTTTTAATAGAATATGCTTTTTTTAAAAAATAAAATACATTTTGTTAAAAAAATATTATTTTTTAAAAAGAATATGCTTTTTGTTAAAAGAATATTCTTTTTAAAAAATATGATTTTTGTTAAAAGAATATTTTTCTTTAAAAAAAAAGCATTTTGTTAAAAGAATATTCTGTATGCAAAGAATATGCTTACATTAAAAAGAATATTCTTGTCACAGCCCAAGTCATAAACTAAAATTCTTTAGGATTCTATTTGGAGTTGAAATAAATTTTCTTAAGGTTTTGTTTGGAATAAAGAATAAAATTCTATAAAATTTATATTTGAAGTACAATATATACAGATATAAGAGTCTTTCTAATACAAATTTCTTCATTTTCTGATTCTAGATCAATCATTTTTATCATTTATTCTAGAAGGGAATCTTATTCATGAATTAAGAAAAGAATTTACCCAACTGCTTCCAAATAAAACCTTGTATGGCTTTCACAGTTAGATCAACAGCAACTTTTGGTGACAAAGTGTAACGAGCTTTCATTATTCTTCCAACAAACTTGTTAAAAAGAAATTGAAAATCTGTAGTACTTTGGTGGCAAGTGCCTCTGAAATCAAGAAATATTTGTTCATTAATAGAAAATAACTTTGAAGTCAATCCTATAAGCCTTAATCTGTTTAGGTCAATACTAAATCACTTTATCCGTTTAGGTCAATACTAAATCACTTTATCCGTTTAGGTCAATACTAAATCACTTTATCCATTTAGGTCAATACTAAATCACTTTATCTGTTGAGGTCAATACCAAATCACTTTATCTGTGTAGGTCAATACTAAATCAATTTATCTGTTGAGGTCAATACTAAATCAATTTATCTGTTTAGGTCAATACTAAATCAATTTATCTGTTTGGGTTTACTAGATAAATAATTCATTCAAATTTTTTCTTTAAAAAATAACTCCCTTTTACAGGTAATTAAAAGGGATCCCCCCATCCCGGCAACAATTTTGCCTAATAAACTTAAAAAAAAAAAAAAGCTGAGGTGGAGCATTGGTAAAAGCTCAAGCTATGGAATCATATTACGAAAGTTCAAATCCCAGTTAAAACCATTGCATCTACCTTTAGCTGCCTCGGGCAGATGGGGCTCGTTAACTAGAAAGAGTAGTTCATCTAGGTGGAGGGCAACACTGATTTCAAAAGCCCAAAAATGGTCCCCAAGGTTGGAGGTTGAGCATAGGGCTAGCGACTCTTTCTCGTAAACACATGTATGCTACTACAGAAACAGCAAATACAAATTTGCTGCCCAACGCACCACGGAGTATAATGGTTCATGAATGAATGAATAACAAAAAAAAAGGTTAAAAAGTTCTTTAATTAGGGGAGAGAACTCTTTAATTCTAGTCAGTTACTTCCCTTGGCTTTAGGAATCTTGAGATCTTGTTGGGTTGAAATTTATAATTATCGTGTTTATATACATCCGCATCCAAGGGTGTGGATATGGAGGAATACCATAATTTGAATATGTATATATGCATATCTTTCTGTTGTTCAGAGTTTTTCTGTTTTTATTCAATTTGAAGAAAAAGGCTGCGATGAATGCCACACGTTATGATGTGTGCCTTATTAGATGATGATTAGAAGTGTGCCTTAGGTGATGAAACAAAACTAAATGTGAACAGACACCCAGATAAAATTGGGTAACCCTACTGATGTGAAAACAAATTTTCATTGAATTTATTCCTTAAAAGAAATTGATGATGTCGAAGCAAATTGACAGAGAATTCAAAATTGCTAGGATGATTTTGAAACGAGTGGATATCTTCAAAAATTAAATATCAATGCTCTTCTATTAACCCTTTAAACCCTAAAAAAACGATATATCGGCCCTGGCTACTTAAGGCAAAAGAAGAAAAACACACAACGATATTTCAACTTCTACCTTTGGATCCTGACTTAGCAATACTACCAAGTAATCTCTCAGAACCTTTTAAACCCTAAAGAACCGATATATTGGCCTTGACAACTTAAGGCAAGAGAAGACACACACACAACGATATTTAAACCTCTACCTTTGGACCCTGACTTATAAATATTACCAAGTAGTCACTCAGATCTGTTCAATGATTTGTCAGTGTCTTTTTTTTGCTTTTGGTTACTAAGGCCGATATATTGGCCCCTTAGGATTGAAAGGGGTAATGAAGGATGTTTGACCATTTTCAGTAGTTATTTTTTGGTCAATTATAATCCAATTTTTGGTCAAAATCCAAACAGACTAAAGTTTTAAACAGAAAATGCCCTCATGAAATGTATGATTAAATTTATTTTTTTTGATGACCTGGTGATACTCACAAAATAGTGATGATGGGTCTTTCGATATATTTGGACTCCAACTGTTTCATTCTTAAAATATTATTCTTCCATTGAAATGTCTCTGTGTTTACCATGAGGACTGGTTGAGTGACACTAGAATAAACATTATCATCAAGAGGTAGCATCCAGCCATCTAAAACTACACCAACCCTTAAAAAGAAAAAAAACAATATATATCGTTCAGCGTTTACACGGAGTTAACAGCCTTCGGTGACTGTCAGTTTCTTACCTGGATGGTCATCAGACCGAGAGCTGATATTGAGCACTGTGAATATAAGCAATCTTATATTATCTAATTAGCAACCTGTCAGTCAGAGTTAAATGAGGAAAACTAAGATTATTTGCAAAAAAAAAATTAAAGAAAAAGAATGCATAGAAAAGCAAAAAAAAAAAAAGAAGAAAAAACAGAAACCTCCACACCCTGCTCTAAAAGAACAACATCAACAACAAAAAGC
>JAUZSX010319565.1:0-11744 GCA_034780655.1 Idiosepius hallami | reverse complement strand
TATATATATATATATATATATATATTCAAACACCCATCCCGGGTGCATCTGGTGTTTGAGAACATCACTTATTTTATCAATTCTTTCAAGAATATTAAATTTTACTTTTTTTTTCCACTGAGCTAAAAAAAATGTTTTGATATAAACATCAATTAAAAATATTCAACTGACAAGATTGTTTGGTAATGCCCGACTCTTTTTTCAGTTAATAAAGAATTGAGTACTACATTCTTCTTTTTTTTTCACTAAATAGTTATTGATCATTTCATGCTTTAGAAAAACGGTTACAATGGCATATCAACCTTTTTAGGTCGTTTGATGTCTAGAGCAATCATTTTTGATAAATATTCTCTTTTTTCTAGTCAGTTATTTTAATAACAAAATATGCACTATTTAACTCATAGCTGGAGGAAATATGGTGATTCATACCTATACCAAGGGTATTAGTGACATACAGAGTCGTATCCCTGGGAAAGGTATAAATCCCCAAATTGCTTCCAGCTTTGGATTAAATAATACAACTGGTGAATTCATAAGAATGTGATACAAAACGAAAAAAGAAAAAAAAAAGGACTTGATAAAAATGATCATTCTTAGCATAAAGGTTGATATGCCATAAAACAAATCAATAGGTCTTCTAACCTGAAGGAAAAGGGGTAGAAAGTCTATAAATTGTGGGTAAAAAGAGTTGGGAGATTCGAATATAGGGGTTAGGGAAGAACTGGGGGTTAGGGTTTGAATGGAAAGAGGCTTTGATTGTTATGGTGGGTGGGGAGGGACTGAATGAAAGGGGGGGCAATGAGGGTTAGGGTGATTGGGTGGTTTTAGGGAGATTATTGTATTTGGGGGGAATAAAGAGAGGAAATCAGACATCTGGAGGACAGGATTAGGATTAGGGGTCACTTGACATCTGGAGAAAAGGGTAATGGATCATCTGACATCTGGATGGAAGATGTGGAGATATTTTGAGAGTTGAATCCAAAGAATAGGGATCTTGAGACAACATCTGGAGGGAAGGAAGGAAGGAAGGAAGGAAGGGAAGGAAGGAAGGGAAGAAAGGATGGGAGGAGGAAAGAAAGGAAGAAGGAGGGAGGGAAGGAAAGGAAGGAAAGAGGAAAGGAAGAAAGGAAGGGAAGGAAGGAGGAATGGAAAAAGGGGAGGAGGAAGGAAGGAAGGAAGGAAGAAAGAAGGGAAAGAGGAAAGGAAGGAAGGAAGGGAAGGAGGAAAGGAAGAAGGAGGCAAGGAAGGAAAGAATGAAGAAAGAAGGGACAGAGAAAAATAAGGAGGGAAGGAAGGAAGAGGAGGGAAAGAATAAAGGAGAGAAGGAAGAAAGGAGTGAAGAAAAAAAGGAAGGAAGAAAGGAAGGAAGGGAACGAAGGAAGAAAAGAAAGGAAGAAAGGAATGAAAGGAACAAAGTGTTCCAGATCGGTAGATAAAGGCTACCTGCATGAAAAAAGGGAAATTTCTTGGATGGAATTTCATCCAATATTTCAACCAATCAAAACAAAATGAAAGATTTGGGTAAAAATTTAAAAAAAAACAAAAAAAAAAACAAAAAAAAAAAACTTTGTCTTAAATTTAAAATTTTAAAAATTTCCTAAAATCTGGATGTCGACTTTATTTTCTTTTTAGATTAAAAAAAAAGTGTCAAGAAAGTTGGATATTTTGCTGCATGAATCTAATTAATTAAATTATATTTTTAATAATTTCTTATGATTAAAGAAGAAAAAAAAATGCAAATAAATTCTCATGTTTTTTTTTTGTTGTTGTTCCCCTAAAGCAAATCTGATGACAAAGACGACGAGACACGTAAACAAGACATTTAGTTAAAAAGATATTTGGAAATTAAAATTGGCGTCAATCGAGAAAGCCAATTCACCAGCCGTCTGTGAATTCCTGCAAGCATGGCTCAAGGCCATGGGAATTAGTCTTCCTTGGTTATTTTCTTTTAATAAGAGGCAAACAATAAAAAAATGGAAACAACAAAGAAGAAAGAGTTGTATATAAAGATGAGAATAATGAAAGGAAATGGTATTTTTGGCAGAGGGAAGGAGGGAAGGTGTGACAGGAATGATGGGGGTAAGGATTTATAGAGTGGGGAGCAGGAAATTTGGTCATGATTAATAAAAAGATAAAATTGGATGACTAAAACCGGAAAATAGTGGCATTTTGTTTTGGTTTTATTTTCCATTATTTTGGAATTAAAAATGTTTTTCAAGTTTTTTTTTTTATTTCAATCACAAAACATTGGTACAATTTTTTATTTGAAATTTTCATTTTCAGAACATCTATCTCTATGTGTTATATGTCATCTTGGTAAAACTATGGTTCAACAAAACTTAGTGATATGTGTCTTGTATTGAGAACTATACCTGCTACAATTTTACTACTGCTAAATGTGTCCTTGCTAAAACTATGGTTTACCCAAACTTACATATCTAGAATGGAAAAATCGACCCTATAAGTTTAGTAAAAGAGACTAGAAGAAAAATGAACCATTTATTGTTAACAGCTCTTCCTGCTGTAATACTACTACTGCTGCATGCATTCTTGCTTCGGTTATGGTTTAGCCAAAACATTGCAATACTTGTCTAAATTTGATAACTGTATGCCTATAATTATCCAAAATATATAGATATTTATAATTTATTCACTGCTGACTTTCTTGTCAGCCATTTTAAAGATAATAAGAATGGTTAAGCCTTGGCTGAATGACAGTTTTCATCTTGATATTCAAAGACCAATGAATTCTTTTTGTTTCCAATTTTTGTGGTATTTGACCATTTTGAAATCAAAGAAAACTTTTAAAACTTGAAATTTGATTTTCTTGTAAATGAATTGGAAAAAAAAAAAAAAGAATTATTTTTTGAAAGAAACAAAAGAACAAAACCCCAAAGTGGACGTTCTTTCTGGGTAGAATTCCTCTTGGCCCAGAATCAGGACATCACTCAGTTTTATTGACAGGGAGAGAAGGTAACAATTCTCAATCAAACAGAAGTGGGTTTGACACTTTCCATCAGATTGGCATTAGAATGAACAGATAACCCCCCTGGAGGAGGTAAAATTCTTTCAAGAACAACAAAAAGTGAATCAGCCAAATCATGTGTCATTCCCCAAGTTAAAGACTTAATTTTAACTTGTGAGTAAATCTTAAAGTTATTTTAGGATTCAATGAATGTTTCGTCAGATGAAATTTGGTGACGATAACAATGAGACAAAATAAGAAACCCAAAGAACTTGAATCAAATAATAATAAAAACTCATTTTATAAATTTCTAAAAATCAACATTGTTTGCGAAAAATAAAAAGAGAAATTTGAATAAACAAATTCATAAGAATAATCAAGATTCATTGATATTCAATTCATATGGTTGTTTTTATGGCATATCAACCTCGTTTTGGTCCTTCTTTGATGACAACACTTATTTTAGAGAATCAATTTTCTTCTTATAAACAAATCATTAAAAGAACAAAACACCAAAAAGTTAGTTCTTATTTTTTTACAATGTCACAAAACTCAAAGAATTGCACAACTTTATCCTTGGACTTTTCTTCACTATCAATTGTAGATCTGAAATGTGGAAGTTAATTGAAAAATCAAAAGAAACCAATATGTTTTAATATTTTATATGGCAGAAAGTCTGACTGACCTTATATTAATAATAATAATAATAATAATAATAATAAAGATATTGTTCCTCAAACAATCTTTTCCAGAAACGTCTCTTTGCTCTACCATAAAAACTGAAAACTTAAAAAAAATGAATTAAAAAGAAATAAAAAATCAAAATCATTTTTCAAAGTCAGTTGGAATAAAATTAAAAACAATTTTTTTTACACAATTTATAAATTTTAATTTGAGAAAAAATAAATTAAGAAAATAGATTAAAACAAATAATTAAAAAAGAAAAATTAAAATTTTTTTTGAAAAGGCTTCATTTTTTCTTTTAATTCAAAAAGAAATTTAAAGTTACTTTAATTAAAAAAATTAAAGAAAGAACCCCCCCCTCTTTTTAAAAAAAAGTTTTCTGTATTTTTTTCTTCTTTTTTTTGTAATAGTCCTTGTAACAAGAAGTGTGTTTTGTCCCCATGGGAAAGACTGCCCTGTCTGATATCCTGGGGAGGGGGGGTAGAGAAAAGGCAATATTTATTTATATTTCAATCTTTTCATTTTAACAGAACTCTTCCATCTTATCTTATTCTTACTCAACCCTCTTCTTCTTCCGCTTCTTCTTCCTCTTCTTTTTCTTCTTCTTCTTCCTCTTCTTTTTCTTCTCCTCCTCCTCCTCCTCCTCTATTCTTTCCTTCTCCTCCTCCTCCTTGGCATTAAATTTGATTTACTTTTATTTTAGTAGTAGTAGTAGTAGTAGTAGTAGTAATAGTATTATTATTTGTTTGATTGTGTTTTTACTTTTTTATTTTAAAATGAAATCAGAGAAAGCTTGAAAATTTTAATTGAACCCCAAAAAAGGGAGGGTGGTGGACTAGAGAAAGAGAAACCGGATGAGGGTGAAGGTGGGGATGCAGCAGAGCCATGATGACTACGATGACGGCCCTCAATCAGTTTTGGAGGCCATCGTCTATTTTAGTTCTTAAGTAACAAAAACCATCAACCCGCACCTTCTTCCACTGAAGCCAGCCATTGTCTCTGATACCCAGTTAGTTTACTCACCCTCATTACCACCCCACCACTGAAATGGGGGGGGGTCAGGTGCAATATGCTGGTGGTGGTGGTTTGTAGACTTTCTCTAGAATGCACTGCTGTGTTAGGGTTGGAGTAGGTAGGTGTTGGTTGGCTAAATCAGGGTGGGTAAGTGAAGAGAGATCCACCCTTTTCTCCCCCCAAGCTCACCCAATTATCTCCCTTGATTTCTTCTCATCTTTTTTTTATGTACTTATTTGGTGGGTCATAAGAAAGCACATTATGATGATGATGATATGATGATGATGATGATATATTTACTTGGTGGGCACCAACCAAAGTTTGGCACAAGGCCATTTTACATGTTCTTACCTGGGCTTTTTACATTCGGTGTTACCCTTCACCTATGATGATATGATGATGATGATGATATGATGATGATGATGATGATGATATGATGATGATGATGATTTGATGATGATATGATGAGGATATGATGATGATATGATGATGATGATAACCTAATTTTTTATTGGCTAATTACAAGAAGAACATATCACTTCCTCAGATGATGTAGATCACACACACCAATATATGAAGCATTAAGTCACTTTTGACCATTTTTTGTACATAAATAAACAAAAAGAACTGAAAAAAACAAGATAAAACTATTGTTACTAAAAACAACAAAAAAACCCAGAAATCAAAAAAAAAAAAAAAGAAGGCCTCAACTTGTGTTGCTGCACCGAAAAGCATTGCTCATTTATTTATTTCTCTATCGTATCTATTATATTTCTTATATTAATGTTCTTTTCTGAATTGATTAAATCTAGAATTCAAGATGGCTGTTGTGTATTTGATGGCCAATGCTGCAACAAAATGACAACAAAATCAAAGAGAAAAATGCGGGATTCAAAACTCAGGTATTTTAAAAAGTTTCTAATTTCTTAAATGATACAAAAGATTTTTATGGATGAAGATGAAAGACAAGGGCCAAAAAGAGGCTCAGTTCTTTGGGGGGGGGTAGAAGGAGGAGATTGATTAATCCTTAAGCATGTGGCTTGGTTGGGTTGGATTCTCCAAAATGGAGGTCTAAGGGTGGTTGAGAGAATTTAAGGAATCAGGTCATTTTGACAGGTAGGAAAATTGGGCAGGTGAGAAAGAGGAACTTGTTGAAGAGGAGGAAGGTGTGTTCTTTCATGTTTCTTGGGATTTCATAGACTTATTATTATTTGATCTTTTCCAGAACAATATTGATAGAATTGATCCAAAAAGTTAAATACTGAACAAGTTCTACATTGCTTAATTTGGAGGATCTGATTGGAACCAGTGTCTCAATGGGATTTGACCGTACGTCCTTGTTGTTGTTGTTGTTGAGCAGGTTTACAGATCTTGAAGAATAATAATAAAAAGTAACAATAATAATAATATATAGTTGTTGTGGGAGAAACACACCTCAGAATGAACTCTTCCAATCACTATAAATGTGATCTCTCTCGTCATCCAGAGAGAAAGAGAGAGGATTTCAGCATAGCAGCCAGGAGCCACTATGCTGCTAGGCCATATGCCACTATTTATGTATCTTTTGTTAATATATTTGTTAACTCTTAATACTGTCGTCTTGTTTCTTATATCTAAATACTACACTATATACAACATCACACTTGAACACAAGTGGCGACCACAACACTTTTAAAAGTGTATTTTAGTAATTTCTAACAGAAAAGCTATTTTCTATTCTATTTTGCTAACCAAGAAGCAATCTCTTTACATAATCTAAATGTTCTAAGCAGATTTTTAATGAAATAAAAAGAAGAGAAAATATTGGAAATTTTTCTTCTTTGAGAACATCAGTAATTTAGAAAATTAAATAGCAATAATAAAATGATGGAAAAGTTAAACTTTCTTGCAGGATTAGAAATATTATGAAGTTCAACATGCAATGAATGATTATTTTTCTAGGTTTTATTGCGAAGAACCAGAAAAGCAAAATAAAATTTTTAATAACACAAAGAAATATATTAAAATTAATGTATATCTAAGAATGAATTATTTTATTTTAATTTGGTTAACAAATATAAAAATAATTTTCAGAAAACAGAATTTTCCATTCTTATAATTTATGGCTATAATAATTATGTAATAATAATGTAAGCTAGAAAACAAATATTTGTTTTCTGCACATATTTTAACTTGATTTTCACATATTAACAATAGATAGAGTCTATTTATAATCCTAGCAGAACTAGCCCTCTACAAATTTTTGAATTTTGATAAAATAATGCAGAAAGAACTTGAGGTTAGTGTCCTACTAGGCTATTCTTTAATTTATTACTCAGTCCAAAATTTAGTGAGAAAATCTGATAATATTGTGCTTAATTGATGTTAAATTGTTGATGATTTTATGAGATCAATATTTGAATGGAAACCTCTGTCCCAGTAAATGTAGATATTTTAAGTTCTTAGTTCTATTTTGAAGCCACTTTATGGTAGGAATCAAACAGGGTTTTTCTATGTTTTCATAAAAATAAAGACAAGACCAATTTATATGCAAAACAGCTTTTAGACCAATATTTTTCAACTTCTAATTTATGATTATTTAATTCAAAATGGCTGAAAACTTTCCAAACCAATGAGCTCTTCTATAAGACTAAAATTTAAAAAAAAATGTTCACATCCCTTTGTTTCCATAAAATTTTTAGTTAACAATATGTGTAACTATTTGAATAATTCATTTATATAAAAATTATTCTTGGACTAAAATGTTTTAATGATTCACCTATGATTATATAAAAAGACTGTAATATTTGTATGTTTAGGTGTTGTTTGAATAATAATAAGGAAAATACAAATATTAATCTCTAAAGTTTTTAACCCTAAGAAGCCGATATATTGACCCTGGTGACCTAAGGCGAAAAAAGACAGACCGATATTTTGCCCTTAATATAGTCATCTAATACAATGCATCTGATTGATTAGTTGGTCATTTTGCTAAGTCAGGGTCCCAAGGTTTAAAAGAAATATTTTATTTTATTCATCTTTACATACCATATCTAGCAGAACTGTCTGCTGGCAATAGACATCTTATTGGAGGGGTGCTCAATTCTCTTTGTTCTGTTTGGTCCAGAATTGGTCAGGGGGGGGAGTAGGAGAGAATGAGAATAGGATTCTATGTAGTTTTTCCAAGATTGATGTATGGGAGGAAAAGAGAGAGACAAACTGATTGAGTAAATGGACAGAATGGTATACTGGCCTAATTCTCTGAAATTTAGAAGGAGGTCATTAAAGTTCACTCCTACAAGACTAAACCATGAAAAAAAAAAGGTTAAAAACTTTCCAAATCAACCAGTATTTATTTATCAAGCAAAAGTAAGTTTTATCTTCTCTGACTTAACTGCTTTAACTTAACAAAGAAGTTTTTTTTCGACATAAAACCCTTGAATAAAAGTAATTCATTTACCAAAAAGTAATTTCTTTGTTTTTACCTGAGGTTTATTTTTCATTTCTTTTCTCCTCTTTTTTTTAAATATTAGTTTCTATTTTTTGTTATTTTTTGAATTTTCTTTTAATGTACATACAATGACTGAAGGGAGACAAAATTGTGCATATAGAAGTCTATATCACAAAGAAAATGAGTGAAGGTTGGGGTCACTCTTTAATTTTCAAACTTGTACACATAAATATTTATGTATCTCAGGTGTGAATATAAATTGAAGTGTTGATATGTTGACAACGGAATACAGAGATATAATCAGTCTACTGTTTCTACAAAGTATCTTGTGCTAGAAACTTTTACAGATAAAATAATCTTGTTATTATAGAAGTTAATCACACACGTGTAACCAACACTAAAGTTTTAATTAGTTGGGAAGCAGGGCGATTGGAGTATAGTAGGCTCCTAATGCTCTAATAAATACTAAATTTAATCCTAAAAGTGTGATATTGTAGGATGAAAATAGAAAAAAATTGTTGATGAGAGATTTTGTAAGATAATGGTACACCTACACGTGGACGACGATAAAATTTGGCAGAGGGTAGGCTGAATTTGGAAGGACTACTTACTTTCTCTAAGATGTTGAGTTTGGTTTTTAGGCCCTTCCAAGTTTCTGTGAGATGGAACCTCGCTGTCCCACTTCTTCCTGAAAATTGGAAGGGTGCTTTTCGAAAGATATTTGGTTTGGTCTCCAGCCCTTCAAAGTTTCCATGAGACAGAGCCTGTCTGTCCCACTGCTTCCTGAAAACAACCGAGGCTGGTAGAGGGTTTGGCTGAAATTGGAAGGACAACTTACTTTTAGAAGACAGAAATTTGGTTTTCTGGGCTCTTCCAAGTTTCCATGAGGGGAGTCTCTACATCCTGCTCGTTCCCTGAAAATGAAAGATGAAGACCATGGGTGTTGTTTTTTTTTTATATCTTTATTATGACTGTCTTGTTCAACACTTAACGTATACTTTCTCTGCCTATTCCATTACACCACCCTTTTCATATGGAGCTGGTTCGTCATTTCCCAAAACAAAACAATAAGTCCCGAGGTCTACTGAAGAGGCTCATACCTATAACAACATTACCATTTGATTGAAGTTATACCCTTTTTATATGGAGCTGGTTAGTCATTTCCCAAAACAAAACAATACGTCCCGAGGTCTACTGAAGAGGCTCATACCTATAACAACATTACCATTTGACTGAAGTTATAAGCACACCAAAATTTAAACAAAAACTGATATTCAGTGATAAACAAACTGGTGCTGTACATAATTTTTTAAAGAAAAATTTGTTAAGGAAACAGAATCACAAATCATAATTTTTTCAACTCTGTTTCTTTGACGACATTTCAAATAATATAAACATTCAATATTCATTTTTTTTATTTTTTCAATTGTTTGTTTTTTAATTTCTCCACAAATAAACAAACTTCCATTGCTAATGCCTAATGGTGAAATGCATATCATCATCATCGGTGGTCACTCGTGTTTGAGTATGACTTTCATCCGTCTTGGTTCTGTGGACCCTTTGGGAGGACCCCTGCACGTGATGTCTTTTAATGTGGGGAGACTGATGCACCTACAGTCACCACACAGACACTTGGCAGAGGAAGACCTTGTTCCAATGGCATGGAGAGAACCACGACGACTGGAGGCCATCCTCTGTTGCAGCCTTTGTCCGCCTTCAGTGCCGTTGTGTCATAGTAGACATCATCTGCCACATCCACCGTTGAGGTCTTAAATTATATTGTAATATTGTTGTGGCATTATTTTTGGTCAACTGAGACCTCTTTTTCCCCCTCTACTTCTTCTTCCCTTGGTGTATGCTTGTAATGGATTAGTCCATTCCATTTTATACAGGGTTGGGGTAATATGGACCAATCATAGAGCAGAATTGGGACAATATTGTCTATAAAAACCAATCAGCCAGATTGACTTCTCACCACTGCTAGTACCTGATATTATTGCTTATATCTATTATCACCGGTTATAAGACAGCAGTTTGATTGGCTAGGGTTAGGGTTAAGAATTAGGATTTAGGGTTAAGAACTAGGATTTAGGGTTAAGGTTAACATTATTAAGTTCTTTTCATTAGCCAATCAAATTGCTGTCTAATAACTGGTGCCAAGTTCCTATGCAAAAAAAATATTCCGGCCAAATTTGCTTGTTCTGCAAAAGCGCCTGAAAGTGTTCAGCCAAAAAAAAAAAAAGGATAGATGGAGAGACATAGAGAGAGACTGAAGAACTTACCGTAACACTTCCCAATATATGCATTAGATTGATATTATATGTGACCACAGGAGAATTGCCAGTTGCAATCAACATTAACCAATGAAGAACCCTTCTCCACGGTAGATTGACACGGGCTTCATCTTCAGAGATGATGCTATCACTATCAAAACTTTCTTCAGAAACAGACGGCTGAAAAAGGCATCAGAAATACTAACAGATATCAATAAAACATATCCATTAAAAATACACACACAAACACACACACATACAAATATATTATATATATTAATAAATTATAGTTCTTCTGAAGCATCATATGATATAGATGATAAATATAATGTTTCTTAAGGCTTATATATATAATAATATAATATAATAATAATATCACTATTATTATTTTAAAAATTCATATCTCAGAAGAAAAAAACAAAAGAAAAAAAAACTAATAGATTATCTAAAAAACACATCGACATCACTATAACTACCAAACATAAACAGGAGAAAAAATAAAAACAAACAGAAGCATTAAAAAGAGCTAAAATAAACAATAACTGTTAAAACAGCAATGGCTATAACAAAATAACCAACAAAGACAGGCACAAAAAAGACCAATATTTTGATAATGGAGTTATAGCTCCAAAATATTACAAACTGATACCTTTAATGCATCATTTTAGCCTCAATAAACATTATATTTATTATTTATATACATACACACACACACACATATATATATATATATATATTAGAGGAAATGGAAAATAAAATTATAAGGATTTGTAATTAATAGTTTAATTATTAAGTGTAACAACAGTAATAACACGTTAAACTCTTCAATGTAAAACAATAAAATAACACAATTATGTCTTTTTATTATGAACATAAAATATATTTACTTGGTGAGCAGCACCAACCAAGTTTGACACAAGGCTATTTCATGAACATAAAATATATAGCTCAATCGTTAAATGCCACAATGTAATAACAGTTACATAAGAGTTTTAATTAATAGTTTAATCATTAAGTATATCAGATCAATACAATAAAACAAACTTTTGAATATAACAGATTAAAAAAGTCTTATAATATGAACATAAAACATATATTCTGTAATTAATAGTTCAATCGTTAATGCAACAGTTACATACAATCAACTGTTCAACGCAATAGATCAACAGAGTTTTCATATCAAGAAAACAAAACATCTTCCATAATTAAAGTAATGTCTCAGATTCTAAAATTATTCATCCACTCAACCAACCATATCTATTATTATTATAAAACTCTATCAAGTTTGTCCTTATGTTTGCTTGGACAAATTCACAATTCTCTGTTTCTCTCTTTCCCTCTCTAATTCTGCATAATAAAACCTCATCTGGTTATATCT
>JAUZSX010319554.1:0-11744 GCA_034780655.1 Idiosepius hallami | reverse complement strand
AAAAAAAAATATATATATATATATATATATATATATATATATATATATTGTTTTTTTTTTTTTTTGATTTCATACAGTGTCCAAAAAGTTACTGTGCACTATGGTTATATAGTAATTAAGATAAACAAATAAACAGTATAATTAAAAATTTCATTATAAAATGTTTAGACAATACAACTTTTACCAATAAAAAGGTTTTATTTAGAGTTTTAAAGCTTATCTTAAAGAAAATGCTGGAAATGTCCTCCATTTGCATTGAGACATTATTTTCTATTGCACAGCAACTTTTCAAATACCCTGTATTTATGTTACAAATTATTACTGTAATAATTCTATAGAATAATATCATAATGTTCTTTTTTCAATTAATTGTATAAATTCATATTATGATTCTCGTATAATTGTTCTATAGATTTTATAATAATTCTATATACAGGGTGTCCAGAAAGTTACATATCACTATGGGTATATAGAAAATTTAAATAAACAGGAAGTTTTATTATAAAACATTTAGACACTACAATTTTTATTTTTATAGAGGGAGGAGGGCGATTGTATTTTCTGCCTGAGAGCCCATAACTCTTTTAGGCCTCTCCTGCTAATTATCATGTTAATTATGAATAATTATTTTCACTGAAATGATTTATTGCTAGTTTTGATGTCAAAAGCAAATTCTTTAATTTGAATAGATATGACTTAAGATTTGTAATGTCAAGTCATTCATTTTAAACTTCCTGTTTTCATTTATGGGTATTTTGGAGTTGGATGGAGGTCAGACTAAGGGAAAGGAGTGGGTGAGAAATATTTGAAATTTATTGAAATTGCTTCTCAGAATTAACCCGTAAACAACTGATGTCCACCATTATAAATGTATTTCTGTTCTTTACATTCTAAATGCCCTCCTGTTCTTTACACTGTAAATGCCCGCCTTCAATTTATCAACTGTATAACTCCTTGTTATGTTTTTAAAGACTTTTTGTGTTTCATATATTCAAGGCTTTCAAAATTAAAGAAATTTTTTATTCAAAATTTAAACTAGATAAAATAAATTAAAACAATTTTCAGCATTAAATAAACCAACCAACCAATCAATCAATCATAATATAGTAAAAAGTTATTTCAAAATTTAAGGGTGTTATATTTCTGGTCTTATGTGTGTGATATCGGGGATTCGTCTGACTCGTTATAAGGAAATTAGAAACTTACCATTTACAGAAGAGATAGGACATAAATTCACCTTATTAAATGAAGGTAGAATGAACAAATTTCTCACTTTACAAAATGTTAGCAACCTGACTATTACTATACTACTGGATTACTACTACTACTACAATTATTACTGATTGTTATTGCTGCTAGAAAATTTGGATAGATTACTATTCAGGATTAAGTTTATTTATCTGAGGTTCAAATTTAAACCAAGAAAAATGGCACATGAACCTAAAAAAGGCCTTCAATATTCATTGGCAATCACTCACAATGAGTATGACAGTTCTCCTGTGAGTAGGATTTAATCCGTTAATCAGTGTGTCCTCAGGTGGCTGTGGAGGCCAATCCTTGACCTGCAGACTTTATTGCAGTAGGAGTATGTGAGGGTGGCCATGTTGGTTGTGGAATTAGCCAAAAGGGCTTCGTTGTTATTTGCTCCGTTGAGGTCCTTTTTCCAGTTGTTCCACCCTTTTATAGACTATCCAAGCCCACACGCCCCTCTGGAGAGCAGCATCCTCTCAGCTGGTGAGACTGAGGTGACACCGTCTTAAATGGGCCCTTTCATTGTCCTTGTACCTTTTTTTTTTGTGAACCTCCCTGCATTCTCTTTCCTTCTTTTTGCCTTTAAAATATATCTCATAGCAATCTATGGATACTTCTAAGTAAGTTTGGTTTGATTTCAATGGGTAACATGCAGGGCCCAATGGCTATTTTGATTGGCCTGACTGGTATGCTCCCCATTTGGACAAGCCTTATCTCAATGATTCCAAAGGTAAATTATAAGGATGATAACAACAGTGTGAAAAATAGATCTACAAATTATCAAGCCTCATCTCAGTGTTTGTGAATCTGACATTAATCAGTGGAAACATTTTTCCATCAACCATTACACCTAGTGGTGCATTGGGCAGCAAATTTGTTTTTTTGCTGTTTCTGTAGCATACTTATTTTACAAGAAAGAGTCGCTAGGACTATGCTCAACTCCTCAACTGGAGGACTTTTTGCGGGCTTTTGAAATCGCCGTTCTACGAGATGAGATTAAGTTAACAAGTCCCATCTGCCCAAGGCAGGTAAAGGTGGATGCAATGGTTTTCTCTAGGATTTCAACTCCGAGATTTTATCAATGCTCCATCTCACTGCTTGGAAACATTTTTTTTAAAAAGAAATGTTTATTTTAAAGTTCAAGGTTTCAGGTTGATTTTCTGGGTTTTTTTTTTTTAATTTTCTGGGGTTTTTTTGTTTTTTGTTTTTTAATATATATATTTGACAAAAAAAGTCAAGAGGGATTGTTATTGTGTAATTTCAAAGAAACTTAATGCATTCTTTTTTTTAAATTTTTTTAATATCATTATTGGAATTTCTATGAATTATTCTGGTTCCCTTATTTTTTTTTTTATTTTTTTTTTTCAGAAATTAGTGGCAAAACCTGACCAGTTAATAAAACGCAGGGGCAAACTGGGTTTAATCAAAGCTGGAGTTGATTTTGAAGGAGCCAAACAATGGCTGATTGAAAAGATTGGGAAAGAAATTCAGGTGAGAAAAATATTTCATAATTTTATTTTATTTTTTTCAATAATCCGATTTTAAAAAACAAAAAATATAATTCGGTGAGAGTAAATGGGTTAATTCCAATTGTTTAAAAAAAATAGGTGTAAAATTATAATCATATATTATCATAAGCGTCATCTCAAGTATTGTAAAGTTAACAATCATAAAGATGAGAATAACAGTCTGAAAAATAGGTGTACAAATTATCAACCTCATCTCAAGAGCTGTGAAGGTAACAATGATAAGGATGAGAACAACAGTGTGAAAAATAGGTGTACAAATTATCAACCCTCATCTCAAGAATTGTGCAAGTGACAATAATAAGAATGAGGACAACAGTTCGAAAAATCGATATTAATGAAAATGAGAACCATATTCTGCATAATAAATATGCCAATAATCATGTAGACCATATCTCATGTTCACATCTTCATATCTTTTTAAAATATAAAATCCCAGCATTACATTCACTTTCAGTTGCTTTGGGCAAATGAGGCTTGTTATCTTTGGAGAGTAACTCCTCTAGATGTAAGGATAACATTGACTCCAAAAACCTGGGTAGATGAGACCCGTCAACTTATGTAGAGTAACTCATCAAAGTGAAGGGTTACACTGATTACAAAAAGCCCAAGGATATTACATTTACTTAGTCGAGCAACGACCCAACTTAGACACAAAGCCATTTTTATGTGTCATATATAGCTGGGCTTTTTGCATTCAATGTTGCCCTTCGCTTAAATGAGTTGTTCTCCCGAGTTAATGAGCCCCATCTGCCCGAGGCTTCTAAAGGTGATTGTAATGGTTTTGACTTGGATTTTTCATTCAGTATTGCCCTTCACCTAGATGAGTTGTTCTCTCGAGTTAACGAGCCCCATCTACCCAAGGCTGGTCAAAGGTGATTGTAATGGTTTTGACTTGGATTTGAACTCGCATATTATGATTCCAGAGTCCAAGCTTTTACAAATGTTCCACCCTTGCTCCCCCCCCTAAAAAAAAAAGCCAAAGGATATAACGAACAAGTAGAAATAGCACACTGCCTAACTTGGTCGGGCACCAAGTAAATGTATCTTTTATTTTCCCTTCTTTGGTTGACCCACCACACCGCCGATGCCCCTCCCCCTTTTATGTTTTTTATATAAAATCCTTCAACTTGTCTGTTTTTAACCTCAGGGTCAAAACCAAACAATAGATTTTGTTGGGAGGGAAAATATGGCAGATGTGCCTTTCATGGGTGGGGTGAAGGGAGGTGAGGAAAAGAGAAAAAAAAAACAACCCAGAGAAAACAGCAGCAGCAACAGCAGCAAAAGGGGCTACAGTCAGCCGGACCCAGTTGTAATAATGGGGGAATATAAAGACCTAAACATATGCATGCTGGGTCACACACAAACAGACATCAAGAAAGTATACCTCATATAGACACACTAAACATGCAAATCCAGGCGGTATATCTGTTACACACACACACACACACACACACACTAACATATATACACATGTTTATAAATACAAAATCTGTAAATCAAAATAATGTCAAATAACAATACACATTTCTACACTTTTCTGAACGCATCTATTTGTTTGTACATTGTGTCCAAAAAGTTACATGCTTTATGACTATATAGAAATTTGTATAAACTAATAAACAGTAAATTTCATTTTGAAACATTTAGACAATAAAATTTTTAACAATAAAAAAGGTTTTATTTATTTACAGTATCACAGTTTATCTTAAAAGAAATACTGGAAATGCCCTCCATCGGCTAATGGGTGTTCAAAAAGTTACTGTTCACTATGTGTATATAGAAATTTGAATAAACTAATAAACAGTAAATTTCATTTTGAAACATTTAGACTATAAAATTTCTACCAAATGAAAAAGGTTTAATTTATTTACAGTATCACGGTTAATCTTAAAAGAAATGCTGGAAATGTCCTCCATTGGCATTAGGGCCAATTTAGTATCCAAAAAGTTACTGTTCGCTGTGGGTATATAGAAATTTAAATATTCTAATAAATAGTAATTTTGATTAGAAGACATTTAAACAATACAATTTATACTAATATTTATTAACAGTATTAGAGCTTATCTAAATTTCCTCCATTGGCATTAAGACATTATTTTCTACTGCACAGCAATTTTTTGGACACCCTGTATATTCATAGGCATGAAAATGTGTAAGTTTACACATTCATACATATTGATATTCACACAGTTGGTGACACACATTCACCCCAACACACATAGGGAGGCCCAACAGAGTTAAGGACCATGTAATCCTAGCCTTATTATCAAGTATCAGCACACAATAGGTTTTGTAGTTTGGAGTCAGGTGTGTGGGGGGGAGCTTGGGGGTGCCAGCCAGGCTCCCCCTGGTCACGAAAAGGGCAAAGAGATGAATAAAATTTAGAAAAAAAGATAAAAAAAAAGAAAGAAAGAAAGAAACTAAAAATCTGTGTTTATTCATAAAGAGAGCGACACAGATAGAATGGCAGAAAGAGAAGGAGAGAGATAGAGATGAAGTGAGAGAGGGAGATAGATAAAGAGATAGGGAAAGGGGAAGAGATAGGAGGAAGTAGAGATAGACGAAGAGGAGGAGAGAGATATAGAAGATTAATATAATAAAGAGAAAGAGGGAAGGAGAAACAGAGTGAGAGGGGGAAAGATAAAAGTAGAGAGGAGGAGAAAGAGGGAGAGAGATAAATAGGTAGGAAAAGGAGAAGAGAGGGAGAGGGGAGATAGAGGAAGAGAGAGGGGGGTAGAGAGAGATAAATGAAGAGAGAGAGGGAGAGAGATGAAGATACATATAATGAAGAAAAAGAGGGTGATAGGGAGAAAGATAAGGGAAGAGAGGGTCAGGGAGAGAGAGAAAGATAAAGGAAGGGAGAGAGGGAGACTAAGAGACAGAGAAAGAGAGAGAGATAAAGAGTGGGCTCATTTGAAAAAGTTAAAAAGTTGTTAATTCACAACCTCTTAAAGTTGTCCCACATAAAGTTGCCAATATTAATTCTTTTTCACTTTTTTTTTTCAGAAATGCATTCTTGGTAAATTTTATAATTAATGATAACTAGGGCTGTGACAATAATATTCTTTTTTATGTAAGCATATTCTTTGCATACAGAATATTCTTTTAACAAAATGCATGTTCTTTTTTTAAAAAAATATACTTTTAACAAAATGCATATTCTTTTTAAAAAAGAATATTTTTTATCAAAATTTATTTTTTAATATGCTTTTAACAAAAAGAAAAAAATGCTCATAACAAAAAGCATATTCTTTTTTTAAAAGATATGCTTTTTGTTATAAGCATTTTCTTTTTTCTTCTTTTTTTTTTATTAAAAGCATATTCTTTTTAAAAAGAATATCCCTGAGAAATGAAAGCATATTCTTAAGCATCTGCTTGAAGAATATTTCCAGCATATCAAGAGAATATAAAGGATATTTTAAAAAGAATATTATCACAGCCCTAATGAATCAATGATAAAATTTTTAGATTTATTATTGTCAGAAATCAGCAACAATTAATTGGTCATTTGCAAAATTACTAGTGGCAAATTTGTGTGAGAATTTGATCAATATTTGTTTGTTATAATAATGATGATTATAACAATAACAGAACGGTAATGCTAGACTACCAATCACTCTTTGGGTCATATTTTGAAGAAAAGTTATGTTTTGGGTTTAGAACAATTAATTAAACATGTAAATAACAACTTTTGGATATTGTGTTTGGTTTTCATTCTCATTGTCTGTGAAGGTGTTTTTCATTTTTACCTTTCGTCTCATTTTATTTTGTCTAATTCTTTCTCTTTGTTTTTCTTTCTTTCTGTTAATCTTTCTCTCTCTCTCTCTCTTTCTCTTTTCCCTTTTTCTTCCTCTCTGTTATTCGTTATTTCTCTCTCTCTCTCTCTCTCTTCTCTTTCTTTCTCTCTGTTATCTTTTCTTTCTCTCTTCTTACTCTTTCCTTATCTTTTTTCTTTCTTTCTTTCTATCTTTCTCTTTTTATCACTCTTCACTTCTCTTTTTCTCTACTTTTTCTCTACTCTTTCTCTTTTCTCTTTCTTTCTCTCTGTTATCCTTTCTTTCTCTTTTATTTTTTCCTTATCTTTTTTCTCTCTCTTCTATATTTCTCTATCTTTTCTCTCTCTTCTCTTCTCTTTCTCTCCTCTTTTTTTCTCTGTGTTTTTCTTCTCTCTCTCTCTCTCTCTCTCTCTCTCTCTCTCTCTCTATCTCTCTCTCTCTCTCTCTCTCTCCCCAGAAAATAAATATAAAAAGGCCATTAACTAGTATGAATGGTTTATTGCACCATCCATTCTAGTTAATTGTCTTTTTATATTCATTAAAAATAAATATATTGTATTACAACTATCTACCAGTCATTTTTATTGTTTCATGTTTAAAGAATATGAGGTTTAGTTTTTAATGATTTTTAAAAAACTTTTCTATTTCAGGTTGGAGCAGCTCGAGGTAAACTGAAGAATTTTGTGATTGAACCCTTTGTAACTCATAGCCAGGTTAGTTTTGGTAAAGAATAAGGATTCCTTAATGTTTGTCTTTTATGATCTTTGTGTGGAACAGGTATGAATAATATCACATATTGTAAAATCAATATTAGTCTGGAAAAAAAATAGGATTGCCCTTGAACCCTAGAAGAATTTAATTTTTGCAGGTTCAGAGTGTAGCTTAGGATCCCCTCAACACGGTTTTACATGTTAACAAAAGTCCAAGTGAGTTATATTTTTATTAACATTCAGAACCGTGTTTAGGAGACCCAAACATACATTCGGAACTCACTAAATTTAAATTCTCCTAGGCTACAAGGTCAACGCCATTTTTTCCCCAGATTATATCGCCATGCAATTACAAGGGCTGGATCGGCTAATCAGTGTTCAAGGGGATTCTGAACAGCGTATATAAAAATGGAGTGGGGTCTCCAGAAAGCAAAAGGAGGTGACAGCACAAAAAGAGAATTCCATCATGGCCGAATAAAGATATTGGGTTCTGTGCCATTGCTTTTGCTAAAAAGCTGAACCTCAGTAAAATGAATTCAGTTGCAGTATTAATTTATCCTAAATAACAGTAGTATTACAAACTAATAACATTAATATTAAGTCTGGGACTTGATAAAGTGAGAAAATCTGTCGAGTTAGGGTTCCTAAATAGGGAGGTTATCTTCTTCCTGCTCTGTGATTGGTCGGATTAAATTTACTCTCTGTATTTAATCAGATGGTCCAATCTTCGCACTTATACCCAATGCAGTCACTAGGTAAAAAATAACGCAACAACAGAGATAAAAACCACACTTCTGTGTTTTTGACTTGGTGGTTTTTCACTTTTTTTTTTTTTTTTACATTTTTTCCATATTTTTTTTCCATTTTTTTTCCATTTTTTTTTTTTCAATTTTTTTTCATTTTTTCTATTTTTTTTTTTTTTATTTTTTTTAGGAATAAGAATTTTATTTATGTATTTTCTCTAAACGTAACGAAGATGTCATATTGTTCCATCATGAAGGTGGCATTGACATTGGGGATGTTGATTCAAAGGTGAGTTTGTAAAGACAAGACTTTTTTAACCTTTAACTCTACTGCATGAAGTTAGGAAATAAGAGCAGACTTACCAGCCAAGTCAGGTTAAAACATGAACCATCAACATTCCATACAAAGACTTAAAACCTGAAAACAATAAACTATTTTACACAAAATGGCAACAATGCTTGAATATTGACTCAAATAAGCTCTTCCAGATTAAACTCACCTTAAAAGAATGGGGACATCCCCCCCAAAAAAATTAAAGAATAAGTTGTTATATCCAGAACACCCATTGGCCACACAAACCTTACTCATTCCTTCATATTCAAACATAAACCACCACCACAAATGCCTGACATGTCAGAAAACTTGCACAATCAAACACATCCTCGTAGTATGTGAAGACAATGCTACTGAGAGAAAACAACACATAAAAACCAATAATATGAAAGACATATTTAAAAACTGCTCAAACAACATTCTCTCATTTTTTTAGAGATATCAAGGTATATCTAAAAATATAGCACAAAGTCCCTCCAAAAAATTTTTTAAACTAAAACAAATAACCTTCTTTATCCCCCCAAAATATTTGAAACAAATAACGTGCCCCCAAAAAACAACAAAATAATAAAACAAATAAACTAAATTAAACAAAACAATTTTCAGCATTAAATGACTTAATGAAGGTCAATATGCTGGTTAAATAAACCAACTAACATCTACTGCATGCATGAAGAAAGTAATATTACTTTGAATTTATTCAAATGAAAAATAAAAAAAAATTTTAATTTTTCAATTCTCGTTTCAGGCTGTCCGCCTTCAAGTTCCTCTTGGTGCCGTTGCTTCTGCAGGTGATGTTACATCAACCTTATTGATCCATGTTTCTCAAGATATTCAACAGTTAGTAAATACAAAAATTACAATCATTTCAATTATTGTTGTTGTAGAAACTCAGAAAGCAATATATCCTCCAAGTGACTATAAAAACCTTGAGTGATTGCACCTTGCAATTTTTTTTTAAAATTAAATTTTTTAAAAAGGCTTAAATGATGCATTATAAGGTTTTTTTTATTTGGTATGTTATATTTTGGGGTTATTACCTCATTTTAAAACTCTTGTTATGCTGGTCTTTTAATGCTTATGTTTATTTTTTCTTTGTTGTTTCTTTCTCCTTCCTGTTTGTTTATGTTTAAACGTGATGCTAACATGATTTTTTTGATTTTTTAAAAAATGTTGATTGTCGTACCTCAAATTACTCATTATATCCCCTTGCGTAAATCTATCAAAACTTTTCATCCTCTCTAAAGAAAAAAAAAAATATTATGTTGGGTTCTATCAACCTTTACACTCAGTAGTGGGCAGCAAATTTGTTTTTTTGTTTTGGTTTTTGTTTTTTTTTGCTGTTTCTGTAGCATACTTGTTTTATGAGAAAGATTTGCAGGCTCTATGCTCAACCCCCAAATCATAAAAACATATCTGTTGAATAAAAAAAAATATATCTATTAAATAAAAAAAAACAACCTAAAAACACACCTGTCAAATAGAAATAATGCATCTTTAAATAAACAAACAAAAAATAAAGCCAAACAAATAACCTTGAAGATTGTCTCAGAGAAGGTAATTTTCAATGTCCTTTCTGTCACCAGTCATCACTGAACAAGCAAATAAACAACTCATTTAAAATCTTATCTAATTTATTTATCATATTACTATCATATGATCTTCTCTTAGAGCTTTTATTGATAAATCTCAATCTTCTATCAAATCAGCTTATCTAGAGTGTTGCACACTCTTTCATGTCTCAGCCAGAACAGAATGCATCATGGGATGGCAAGATCTAATGTTGTGTCCAAATCTCTTTGCCCCTCCAATTTTCTTCCCCTCTGCCTTTTGATGATTAATGAATAATGGCCCCAGCATCATTCTACTTAATATATCTATTTTGTCATAAACATGATTAAAACGTCAGGTTGTCCCAAAAGTCTGTAAACATTGTGAAATTTTCCTCACCAAGTAATAAAAAAAACTAAAAAAATTATTCCTCAAAATAAAGACCATCATTTTCCAAGAGTTTTTGCCATTGATCAGAAATACAAAGACAATGATCAGTATAACAATATAAACAAAAAAAACAAAACAATTATAAGTTGCATTATAAATTCCTCAAAATAAAGACCATCATTTTCCAAGACTTTCTGCCATTGATCTACAAGCTTTCGGATCTGCTGAAACTACTATTTAGCCAGCCATGAATCAAAGAATTCTTGACATGCTTCCTTGAACTTTTGGGACAACCTTACAGAAATCCTTAGAAATTAAACAAGTTAACATTTTAAGTTTAAAAAAAAAAACTTAAAAAAAAAAAACAAGTATAATAAATTAAAGACACTTTTTTTTCTTTCTTTACTTTCTTTCATTCCTGCAGGATTTTATGCCGATTTATTGTGGCCCTTTATGAATTATACAAAGATTTGCATTTCACTTACTTAGAAATCAACCCACTTGGTAAGTAACTTTCATACTATCAAATGCTTCATTCAAAGAATCTTTAAAAAGAATTTATTTTCCAAGCCTAAAGCCATTTCTGGTGCAGTATTTTTGTTTAAATCATTAATTTTTAAAAATTCTAATAATTTGATTCCTGCATAAAATGACCTTGTGGCTACCTACTATTTTTGACCTAGAGACTAAGGATTCTGAAAAAAAAAACAAAAAAAAACAGTAGATTTAACAAATATAAAGATAAGGACTATAGTCCGCATAATAAATATATAAATTATTGAGGCTCGTCTGCTTCTTGCTTCCTTCTTTATCTGAAGTATTCTGAAAGTAAATTTGACAAACAAAAAGATGAGGATATATGTTTGATCTAGCACAAAGACAAGTTAGGCACAAGGCCATTTTATGTGTTCACTATATCATTTGCCTTTTGTAATTAGTGTTCCCATTCACCTAGATGAGTTACTCTCATTGAATTAATAAAGTAAATTTGACCAACAAAAAGATGAGGAAATATCTGTTTGATCGAGCACAAAGACAATTTAGGCACAAGACCATTTTTATGTGTTCATTATAACCATGGTCTTTTGTAATCAATGTTGCCATTCACCTAGATAAGTTACTCTCATTCAGTTAACTGGTCTCAGTTACCTAGGTTTTTGGAACCAGTGTTGTCCTTAGACCTAGATGAGTTACTTTCGCAAGTTAACAAGCTTCCTCTACCAGAGGCAGCTGCAAAATGAATGAATTGGTTTTGACTGGAATTGAAACTCATTTCAATGTTCTTTAATATCAGTTCCCATATTGGCATATTTAAGATGCGCACTATGGTTC
Source organism: Idiosepius hallami (assembly GCA_034780655.1). NCBI lineage: Eukaryota > Metazoa > Mollusca > Cephalopoda > Idiosepiidae > Idiosepius > Idiosepius hallami. The sequence continues at coordinate 128 of JAUZSX010319554.1, read as the reverse complement.
TCATCTTCATATTTGTTAAATGTACATGTTTTTTTATTATTGCTTTCTGTATAGTACTAGAAATTTAGCCCGGCTTCGCTCGGCCGCCCGGTTTTAGGAAAAGGTGTGGTCAGGAGCCTTTGAGCGAA
>JAUZSX010319543.1:0-11744 GCA_034780655.1 Idiosepius hallami | reverse complement strand
CGTACAGTGGAAATCACTGTGAATCTTTCATTATCTGGTTTATTTTATTATTAACAAACTGTAAGACTATTTTCAAATGCAAATTTCTATGAAATTCTATGATTTCAAAAGCATTGCTTTTCATCATTTTCATGTGAAATAGAGTTCTTAATTCAATTCAAAATGGTATTATAGGTTCAGTGTAAGTTTTTTTTTTAATACACTGTATGTTAAATTGTATGTCAAATCCCACAGTTGAATTAAAATCAGAGAATTATATTATTGTAAGTTGATATAGCAGAAAGTGAGCAACTCTTTGGGGAAATAAGAATATAATTGAGTATGAAAAACTCTGCTGAGTAAAGTATAGAGTTGAACTGTGTGAACAAAAAGGATGAGGTATATTTATCTTATCTGTTGCAGATAATAAAAAATAAATTAGATGTTAATGGTTGGACTGTTGCTCTGATTTGGGATCTTTACCTATGAATGCCTACCTGCTAAGTTAGACAAACCAAAATAATAGGCTTGATGATTCATAAAAAAATGACAAAACCAGATAAACTGACTCTAAGGTTTACATTTATTATCAGGAAAACTTTATATGCAGTACGGCTGATAATAAAAAATTGGAAGTTTATTTGAAAAAAAAAAGGGTAATAGCAGCATTCTTTTAGTCATCAACTGTTAGAAATAATTAAGAAATATTACTAAATGATGTTGTTTAAATGATTTTTCAAACAATCTAAAGTGATTAGTTTGTTTTTGTTTTTTGTTTTTAGATAATTTTTCTTCTTAGTGCTGAGTGTGGGTTTTTTGCCTGTTATTTCCCTTTTAATTCTATGTACAAAGATAGAATAAGGTTTCTAACAATAATTTATGTTAGATAATATATATCTAAAAGTCATTAGAAGCATTCATATATTTATAAATAAACATCACTAAAGTATATATATTTATTTATTTAAACAAGTGTTATTAATCAGATTTTTTTTTAATGTTTTACTTTGAATTTTTTTGTTTGTTTTCCAACCAAAGTCCAGATTAGGCACTTCCATACACAAATTTGCGGTTTTCGGTTATTTCTTTAGTTTTTTTTTCTCTCGTTTTTCCTTAGAATATTGCATCTGGTATCTGTATGGAACTTTTTTTTTTTTTTGATAATTCATCATAACAATGTGGATGTTGAGAGACATCATCAATGATGTTAACCTGGTTCATTGATAGTTATGGTCTTTTATAAACATCAAACTTTCTCCCCAGGTTGACCTGGTGGCGCTTTTGCAGAACAAGCAAATAGAGAAATAGTTTTTGGCTCTGGGACTATGCACCAGTTGTAAGACAGCAATTTGATTGGCTAGGGGTTAAGGTTAGTTTTTAGGCTCATTAACTTGGGAAAGTAACTCGTCTAGGTGAAAGGCAAATTGATAACAAAAAGCCCAGGTATATAATGATCACATAAAATGGCTTTGTGCCTAACTTGGGTTAGTGTTCGACCAAGTAAATGTAAACAGAAATATTTCCCTTAGAACAAGGAACATCAACTAACTACTTTTAGTCCATAGAACATAAACACTAGTGTTAGGGTTCCGCTAAATTTCTCTATTTGCTTGTTTTGCAAAAGCGCCGACCCGGTCAAGGCCTTGACCTGTGCCTCAATCTCAGTTTGATAAGCTGTTTAGAATGCAATGAAAGTTTTATTGCATGAAAGAAGAGGGAAAAAAAATCTCTATCAAAGTTGTCCATAACAACTGGAGTCCAGTGATAACAAGTATAAAACATATCAAATAAATAGTCAAATGAACCAAATATACAGTTTAATAAAGCCGATGGAATTTTAAAAATATTTTAATTGCTTAAACCTTTCTGTAAAAAAAAAATGACATTGTTTCAAATATTATAGATTTTTTTGGGGGGTAAAATAATTTAAATTTTATCAAATAGATAAAACTTGTTCTTATAAAGTATCAAAGAATGTTTTATGGCTAATCTTAGAATAAAAGAATTTAGATACTTTTTATATTACAGAAATGATTCTTGATGCACATCTATTTTTTTTTTTTTTTATTGCTCTATACATTTAATATACTATTTTCTCCCTAACATTCAAAATTTTCCTTGAGGAGAAAGTATGATTGTTCTAACAAAATGACCAAAAAAAAGCATTGGCCAGAAACATTCATAATGGCTTTTTTTTTCTTCTTTCTTTTAATAAAATATGAACCTTAGAAAATTTAATTTCATTATGAATTTTTTTCTTGTTCATTTTTCTTCTCTTAGTTTCCATAAGTGTCTTTGTCCGACAGATGATTTCAATTATTTTATATTGATTTCTCTAAGCAGCATTAGTAACTTTGTCCTAAATGAACAATGGTAGTCATTCTGTTATTAGCTGAAACCATGTCAACCCTAATCACACCGAAGAGTTTATTTTAGGATTGAAAATGAATAGCTGCTAACCATTCTTAATTGCATTTGCAATTTCTCCACCACCATATTGTTCTACAAGATAATGCCCTTGTGGACATGGTAAGTGTTAAGTGTCTCCAGTTGCCTTGAGGTCTTCAGTTCACTCTCTTATTTCATCAGTGAAATATTGTAAATTTTAGTGTAATGAAAAAATGAAAAATAATATCCTAAAGATAAAGGTATGAAGAATTAAGATGATGTTCAGGATAAAATGACTCATATAAAAATTTAAAAAATATATAAAAATCTATATACATATAAATTATATGTATAAATATAATATAAATAATAATAATAAATATGAATATATAAAAAACAATATAAAAATCCCAAAATACATATCAAAATGATTTGTTTATAGTATTTTATAATAATAAATAATAATAATAATATTATTAATAATAATAATAATAATAATAAAAACAATAAATGGAATATATAAGGCCTTGTTATATTGGGTTTGATACAGGTAGGTGTGGCTGGAGCCTATTAGTATAGGTTAGTGGAAGCCATAAGAGGACACAGGATCTATATCAACAAACATTTTTTTAACACTGTCATTCCTACTAAGAAATACCATGTGATTATGTGGTGGGAGGTTGCATACAAAAGTGGCAGTGGCAATACTCACAGTTAAGGGTTAGTAACTCATGTTTACGTATAATAAGCTTTAACAATCTAGTTGTTTTAAGTCCAAAAAATACTAAACATAATAGCTATATTTTAATATAAATAGATTTATTCATATCATTAAAAGTTTGAAGTATGGAGTTATCGTAATTTTATTGTTTTGCTTAAAGTTTTTGAATTTGAAATATCAAATATTAATAATTAACTAATTTTTGCAATTTTAGAAGGAATTTGGAATTCCCTAAACTACTCTCCTTATTTTTTATTAACTGTTATATCATATTTACTTGGTAGAGCAAGTTTGGCACAAGGCCATTTTTACATGCTCTATATACCTGGGCTTTTTGAGTTCAGTGTTACCCTTCACCTAAATGAGTTGCTCTCCTGAGTTAACGAGCCCCATCTGCCCGAGGCAGCTAAAGTGAATGCTATGGTTTTGACTGGGATTTGAACTATTAATTTATTAACTGCTATATATCTAGTTAGTCATCCCTGTTTTTTGCTTATTAGTTGTACATATATGAACAAATATTAAACAACTATGCACACATTGGAGAGTTGACACCAATCTTAAATAATTCTGGGATTAAATTTTTAATCTATATAATACCCATGAGGGTTTTCTTAATCTAAATTGATTGAAAAAGTCTCCTAATACTCAAAATACACCCCTACTTCTTTCATTTCATCCTTTTATTCCTTTCCCCTTTTTTCCTTATCACTTATTGTCTTCATTCAGCACTTCACATTTTTAAGCGATTAGTATAAAAAGGAAGTTTGTGATAAGTCATCTATTTTGTTTGTTATAGCCAACCAGAGAAAGGATTGTATGGCAACTATCAAAATCATAGCAGTTATTTTAATAGGATTTTCAAGTTTTTGTTTTTTGTTGGTATTTCTATATTTTTATTCTCTTTTTTTTCCCCTGATATCAAATCCTACTTTAGTTCCTATTAACCCTTGATCATTGTCAAAAAATGTTAAACCAGAACTGAGATATGATAAGAATAGAATTATAATTTTTAGAATTGTTAGAGATTTGATCTTTTAAAATTTGTAGCTTTTGTGTGTGTGCATGTGTGGGGTTGTTTGATTTATTTATTCATTTTTTTTAGTAAATGAATTTAATTTCTATTATTTTAATACATAAACTGATTTTTATAAAAGTAATTAAGAATATTTTGCTGTTATTAATTAATATCTTGAAGTAGTCATTACTAGAGTATTTTTCTTTTTAGATAAATGTGAATTCAATTTTGCATAGCAATTCTGAATGAGAACAGTTTTAATGGAAACATTTGAATATAGCTTGGATCTCTTTTCACACAGGATTGATTAAAATAATTTTGAAATCATTTCTGGAATGGGTTTTGATATTTTAACCATTTTTCTTCACATAAGACCTCTATGGGAAGGGGGGGAGAGTCTCTGTTATTTTCTGTAAAGAGCTTGATTTCTATTACTTCTACCTTTTTTTTTTAAAGGTTAGATTATTTTATTCCTCCTTTTGGAGAATTAGGTAACTGATAATTTTATATCCTTTCATCTCATTTTATTATTACTTTATTTCCTCTCTCCCCCCTTTTTTTCTATGTGAAATTCATTAGTTAAAGAATGTTCCATTATACAACTTCCTGGTTATGGCCTCCTCTTTCCACTAAAATGCACATATTTTGATTTTATATGCACATTTATTTATTCTTTTCTAAAGAATAATTTTCATTTTTGTGTAAAAAGCTAATCCTAATTTATAACTTTGTATAGCTTGTTTCCTATGCTGCCATTAAAATTCTTTTTTTTATTCATATTAGCTATGGTATCAAGACTCTGGTTCAACTTCACTTATTTCTGTTTTGATCTGTTTTAATTATCATAAATTCAATAATGCAGGGCTATTAAATAACCATTACAGCCTTAGAGCAATTGAATGCCACACTTAACTATGTGTATATATTATTTTGCAAACAAGTTTCTAGTGTGTCCGAAAGTGTGTATCTGTTAAAGGAAAACCAGATTTTAAAATTAATATTCTAGATGAATGAATTATCTTAAAATAATAATAATAATAGAAACTTATTTATGCATTCATTAATTTTCTAACCTTTTTTATTTTCTAGATTTAGTTTGTCTGGAAAAACTGGGTTCTTTTTATTCATGGTAGAAAAAACTAAGTTATGAATTATGTATAGAAAAAAAAACAAAAAAAAAACAAAGTAAAAAAACAAACCAAGATTTGTAAAGCCTATTTCCTTCTAATTTTTGAATGATAAAAAAATCTTGAAAAAGATATTTCTAAAGAAAATTAATGATTTATTTTAAGACTTTGTGGTATTTTCTTTTCACAAATATATGTGTGTGTGTATATATATATATATATATATATAATGTTGTTGATCGGGATCAATCTGTTGATGTATTCTTGCTCGAATTTACACAAGTGTGATACTGACAGTTACCAGTGGTACCAATCTACCATCTTTTGTATAACGAGAATCCACCACTTTGCATAGAAAAGAAATGGTTTGTTTCTCAATTACAAAAAGGCTTTTAAGTTTGACATCAAGGTTACAGAGTTAAAATAACACCTTAAGAAAGCTAAAGGGCACATTAATTCTAATTTTAATTTAATATTGTTTTCCAGTATGATGTTTGATAAAAACCATTGTAGTCCCTTACTAATCATCTGATGTATTAGTATTGCATGTAGGAAGCTATCTTGATCTTCCAAGTTTTAGTATATTCATGCATGAATAGATAAGTAGAACTTGTTTACAAATATGTATATAAGTATGTAAACAATATAATAGACTAAATGTCTTATTATCCTAAAGATGGTTTTGGATGACTGAAAGCGTTCAGATGAAAACTAAGGGATTATGTAAAATTACTAAACCCCAAGACTAAAACTCATGTTAGAAAGCAAGAAAAATTCGAAAAGAAAATATAAAGAAAAAAATTTTTCAATAACAACATTCTCCCTAAATATTATATTCAATTGGTTGAGCACCAATCCAAGTTAGGTACAAGGTCATTTTTATGTGCTCTATACACTTAGGCTTCTTGCATTCAGTGTTGCTCTTCACCTAGATGAGTTTCTCTCCCGAGTTAACGGATTCCATCTGCCTGAGGCAGCTATAGGTGAATGTAATGGTATTGACTGGGATTTGAACTCGTGTACTATGATTCCAGAGTCCAAGCTTTTACCAATGCTCCACCCTTGCTACCCTTCTTCCTAAATATACTAAATATGTATTGATGCTATAATAAGTTTGAAATTGAAAACAATGTCGCCATTAAAAATTGTGTCTTCATTATATCTTCTAGTATCACCACAAGGCAAATCCTGTTATGTAATTAACAAATTATTTAAAAATGAAAGAAAACTAATCATTTGCTACATAATCTTAATTAATTTTATCATATCATTAATTAGAAACATTTCAAATTATTATCCCTTTCTGAATAATCAGTCTTGTTATTTAAAATCATAATTACTAAAGTTCAATTTTTTTTTCTGAATTTCTACCAACGTTAACAAGATTATATTTTCTCAAATTTAACCTATTTATTTCAGCCAAAAATCTAAGATATGTTTACTGAACTGAAAATAATTGTTTATTAATAAAATTAGCGGATTGGGGTTCATGAAAAATATTCTATGAAATTATATAGAAGAAAAATAAAATTACTATAACTAAATTGGTATTGAGTTGATATTTGCTGTCTGTATGAATTATCCATTGAGTGTAAAAAGAATTATTCTTTTTTTTGATAAAAATGCTAAATCTAGAAATAAAAAAATGGTTTATTAAAGAGGGGAATTCAAAGAGTCACAGCAGCTTTCATTGACTTTATTTAAAAATAAACTGTGTTTAAGCAATTTTTCAAATGCAAATCTTGATCAAAATTTAATATTTTTAAAGTTTTTTTTTACTTATTTTAATTCTTTGAATGCTAATGGGCCGACATATTGATCCTGATGGCATAAGGCACAAGAAGACACACCAATATTTTGACCCTAATATGTTACACCAATATAGCGGCTCTGGATGACTACTTGGTAATTTTTATAAGTTGAGGTTCAAAAGGTTAATGTGAAATTAAGTCATTGACAGATATAAAATTACTAGGGCTATGACAATATGCTTTTATTAGAGAATTTTGTTGTCAGAACCCTAGTTATTAGGGCTGTGAAAAGAATATTTTTAAATAAAAGCACATTTTCACAACCCTAATAATAAGTACAGAACTAAAAGAAATAAGATTACAGAATAGTCAAGTAATGACAAAAATATTCTATAATAATAACATATTGTCACAGCCCTAAAGATTACCAAAAATCCTCATCCATTTAATTTTCTAAGTTATTCTTTTTAATTTAATTCAGAAGTTTTTTTGTTGTTATTCTCTTGTTCAAAATTCATTACAAATATGAGAGGAAAATACTTTTGGTTGATGCTAGAAACTAATATAATGGAACATTTCTTATATCATTATTGTGAAAAAAGAGAATTGAAATCAAATTAAGTTGGGATGTTATATCTAACCTTGACAATGTATTCTTCTATGGACACAATGTATTTATAATATTAACAAAGTGAGAAACAAAAGAAAAAACTGCTTTTATCATTGAACCAATTCCAATATTGTTTCTTTTATCATTAATTCAACTTCTAATCATTGTTTTAAATTCTTTTTAACTCTTAGAATTCGATTAACAAAGAAACGAAATTGATAGATCCTTCTTTTCATTAAGTTACATGTCCAATATTGGACACTTTTCTGAAAGGATACTAATTAAATGTTCAATTTACAAACGAAATCAAAAACCAAAAAAAAAAAGTACACTTGTCAACCCATACTTGCTAAGACATCAACACCAGAAAAATAAGATACAAACTCTATTTAATGAAATTTAGATTTTTTTTCTTTTTTTTTTAATCTTTTTTGTCTAATTCCTAATGTTAACCTGATGGCTTTGCTATTTATTTTTTTTACAACAAATAAAGAGAAATCAAAAGCAAAATAAGACCTTGAACTTTTAAGAAATTACCAGTTAGACAAGAATTTTTAGCTTTACTTTTTGGGGGAATCCATTGAGATAAGGTTTTGTAATCTATGCATTAATTTCTTGCAGAATGTTGTTCTCATTTTTATAATTGTTGTTTTTCATTACATTTCTGCCAAGCTAACTTTTGGCCCTCTTCAGGTGATAACCACAACACTGAATAGGAATACAGAGTTTGTAACTGTATCCCCAGATATTATATCTAATTGATGAGCAGCACCAACCGAGTTTGGCACAAGGCCATTTTTAAGGTGAATGCAAGGGTTTTTGACTGTGATTTGAACTCTCATAATATGGTTCCGGAGCCCAAGGTTTTACCAATGCTCCAACTCTGCTGCCCTAACCGTATACCCAGCTATAATACTTATTACACTGATATCCACATCAAATTAGGTTTTTAATTCTGGTAAAATCTTATTCATAATTTTTTTCTTTTGAATTAATATTTGGGCAGCCTATTTTTTACCTAGAGATATGGTTTTAAATCTAACCCATTATATCCATTTATCAAAATAATGTTAGTACTGTAAAAAAAAATAAAAATAAAATAAATCTTCATTCTCAGAATAATCATTTCTTAAAAATGTATTTTTTCATCTTCCTAGATAAGAATATACACTCCACTTTAAAAAGTAGATAATGTTGTATTGATTATAAATATTCATGTACCTAGCTAAGCTTCAATGGTTTATCCCCATTACAGAACATATCTGGAAAGAATGAATGTTTCTTTGTTTAATACAAATATAAAATTTGGTAAGATTGCCTTAAAAAAAAGAGAGAGAGATAAAGCTTTATTGCATATTTGTTTGAGAGAGACATAAAGATAGTTTTTTCTTATGTTTATTGATTAATGACACATAACAAAAAAATTTCATATTTACACTTTTATTTATTGTGAATCTGTATTAAATATTCTATTTGATAAAGAAGAATAGAGACAGGTTATTATTGGCCAAGGAAAGATATATCATATTTACTTGGTCGAGCATTAAACCAAGTTAGGCACAAGGCCATTTTTACATGCTCTATATACCTGGGCTTTTTAAATTCAGTGTTACTCTTACCCTTCACCTTTTTAAGTTGCTCTCCTGAGTTAGCGAGTAGATTTTTACGTGCTCTATATACCTGGTTTTTTTTTAATTCAGTGTTATCCTTCACCTAGATGAGTCGCTCTTCCGAGTTAACGAACCTCATCTGCCCGAGGCAGCTAAAGTGAAAGTAATGATATATACTTGGCCAAGCACCAAACCAAGTTAGGCACATGGTTAATTTTACTTGCTGATAACATTTCTAGACTTTTTGGAAACCCCTGTTGTCCTTCATCTAGATGAGTTACACTTATTGAGTTCTTACTTAGGTTTGGCAAAGCATTGTTATCCTTAAACCTAGATGAATTACTCCCTTGGGTTAACGGGCCTCTTCTGAAACTGATTGTAATGGTTCTGATCAGGATTTGAACTCATATGATTTCAGAGTGTAGGCTTTTATCACTCCTCCACTTATATTGCCTAATTTTAGCTTATATATGTATAAATAACATTTTCACCTGAATGAAATTGAGTATTAAATAAACATTGTAAAAATAAGAAAGAAGAATAAGTGTTGAAGCTTCTAGCATTCCTCCTTTGCCACCTAAGGTAGGAAATGACAATTATTCTTAAAATTACTTTTATCATTAAAATAATTCCAATATTGCTTCTTTTTATTATTGATTGAATTACTGCATATTGTTTTAAATGGAACTTCTCTTCATAGTTTTAAATTCTTTTTAAAATTCAGATTTTATAATTAGATTTCAGATATCAAAAGAACAAATTCAATAGATCCTTCTTTCCAGTGAGTTACATGTCCAATAAAATAATCAATTTGAACTTTTTTTTAGTATTTAATCAAATGTTCATATTATATATATATGTTTATATTATATTTATAGATATTGAATTGCTAACAGTGGGTTTCAGCCAATTCAAAAGTGCTTCTTTAAGCAAAAGTGGAAACCTTTGATAACCCACAGGTGGAAAAAACCTCAAAAAACTATATTTTTGCTAATATCCTTTTATCCACAATAGTTAAGTGCTTTGAGATAAGTATCAGAATATACAAGTTCATACCTCAGCTGTTCTGTTGCATTTACCAGACTAATACATTCCTCTTGTAAACATAGTAATGTCTTAATAATATACTTAAAAATAATAATTTTATACAGTTGTTAGAAATAAAAACTAATGACTATAATTGTATTCGAATGAGCTTAAGACATTTTACAAATTTAATACACATTTTTTTGCAGCTCTTTTAAAAAATTTTGATTCTTTCTCACTTTTAGAATTTATATAAACAAAACAAAACAAAAAAACTGGATCATATCTTCTGCCAAAACAACTGTAATAAAAATTCCTTTTAAAGGGAAATATGGTTTTGATGGTTTGCAAAATAAATGCATACATTATTTTGATTTTTCTTAATTTCCTTTATAATTTTTTTTTAAATATAAATATTTTGTTACTATTTGTGATTCTAAATTCCTTTCTCTTTTTTTTCCAGGTAAGAAAAATGTTATTTCATATGCATTAAATATTGCTGTACATACTATCTTGTTAAGGTTAGGTATTTATATTTTATAAGCTTGCTGTACACATGAAAATCCAATCTAAGGATGTGAAAATTTATAATGGTAAAAATAAAGAAATACTTCATTTAATCATTTAAAGAAATCATTCATAATTTAATAACAAATAGATGTGGGTTTCTTATTTTAAATATATTCATTTTCTTACCTACAATGAATATTCTTAGTAGATAATTGATTTAATGTAATGATCAGCTGAACATTGTAATGGAAAAGAAAAGCAAGCAATACAAATTACACAGAATATATTACTTTGTTTATTATAACAAACTTTCCTCTCAGACCAATACATCATCATTTTAGCCGACTGTTATAATGTAAAACAATGATGAGATAATATGTTACATTAATTTCTATTAGATGGTATCTATTAGTAAAGTAGGTCGATCTTTCTTAAAATTTGCTAATTTCAAGAATTTTCTTCCTCCTGTCAGCAAGTGATGTTAGCATTGCTTTTATTACATTAAATCATTTTATTAGTAGGAATTTTGAGGTAATATAGCAAATTGGTCTGTTTCATAAGACCAGGCAATTATAGCGAGGGAAATCATAGAATCCAAAATGGTTTCAGTGGAATTCGCAATATTCATTTGGTTTTTGTAGTTGTAATTCATTATTTGAATTCCTAGTTTCTTCATTGTATTCACTTTTAAGTTCCTTTGGAAAAGTTATAAATCCTTTAATTTAATTTTAATCCTTTTTAGCTACAAGTTAAATAGTAAAACTACTGTTCCTCTAACAATTTGACTATGAAAGGCAGGTTTGGGTTTAGGACCCCCGCAGACCTCACAATTGCAGGGGTAAGGCTGCAAACCCCCTAGGAGCCACAAGGCTCCTTGGCTTCACAGATTGTAAATCAAAAAATTACCAAAATAATTGTTAAGATAAATTATAAAATTATCACACTTAAAATATAAATTTATCAATAATCCATCTCTCTTGATATATATATATATATATATATAT
>JAUZSX010319532.1:0-11745 GCA_034780655.1 Idiosepius hallami | reverse complement strand
AGGTAAAATTTATTAAATTATTTTTAAAACCCATTATTTTTAACAGACAGACACACTAGTATTATATGTCAAAAAATAAATGCAATATTTAAAGGTAAAATTTATTTAATTGTTTTTAAAACGCATTATTTTTAACTGATATACAAACTGTCTTCGTCTTTTTATAATATATATTATAATAAATAAATATTCGTCTTTTTATATATAATATATTATAATATATATTATAATACATAATCATCTTTTTATATATAATATAATATAATATATATTATAATACATAATCTTCTTTTTATATAAACTTTTTTAGGGCATTTAATGCGGAGAAAAATCATATTTAATAAACGTGCTTTTATTTACACGTAATCGACAGAATAAATATAATTATATTTTGACAGTAAGTTTTGTAAATTAAGTGAATTATTTTTATATGTAATTAGCTTTCACATGCCGTAAAAATGTCGAAATAAAAATGTTTGTAAAATAATCTGTTATTTCGTTTTTTTACGGCGTATAATCCTTTTTAGGTCATTTAATGCCAAGAACTATATTTTTTTAAAGAATAAAGTATATTTTTTATGCACAGATAGTTATGACACAAGGTGGACTGTTTTAATCCTAACCCATTCTTTCAGAAATAAATTAATAAAAAATTGAGAAACATTCTTTTTTGTCTACACATTGTTTTTTAAACAAACAATATGCACTATTATAAATATCAACTTTTTAAAGTCATTTAATGCCGATAATAATTATTTTTGGGATAAACTTTTTTTTCCCACGTAGTTGTTTTAATAACAAAATATGCAATATTTAACCGATATTAATATTTTTACGTAATTTTATGCCGAGAACAATTATTTTTGACAAAATCTTCTTTTTGTCCACACATCATTTTTTTTAAATAACACAATACGCACTATCATTCATATCAATTTTTTAGGTTTTTTAATGCCGAGAACAATTATTTTTGTCTAAACATTCTTTTCGTCCACACCATTTTTTTAGGTAATTTAATGCCGGGAAGAATCGTTTTAGTATAAACATTCTTTTTGTCCACATGTAGTTTTTTAATAAGACTATATGTGATATTTAATTCATATTGACATTTTTAGGTCATTTAATGCCGAGAACAATGATTTCTTTTTTTTTTTTTTAATAAATGTTCATTTTTGTTCACATGGACTTGTGTTCTTCTAGAGAGAAATATAGGTTTCTTCACACTAGAAGAACACAAGTCCAACAGAAGGACGTCTGAAGAAGGGTCGGGGCCGACCCGAAATATTACAAATAAACACATTTCAAAATAATACTTCTTTAAAACCAAAAGGCTGTATTTCTATTTTGTCTATTTTCATTCATTTTCTCTATGCTTGCTTTTTTTTTCATCAATCCCTTTGATTTAGTTTCATTCAGCCTGAGATCATACAATAAATAAATACATTTAGAATGAGATTCTTCATTAATATTAGAATTTTAAAAAAAGGAGAGAGAGAGATTTCAGCATGTGATAAACAGGTATTGATATCAACAGAATGAGAGGTGTGTGTGTGTGTGTCGCCGGTGACGGTGGTGTGGTGCGCCTGCCCGTGCCAGCCAGTCTATGAAAAGACAGACAGAAATAAATAAGCTACTACCGACCGCTCTGGGACAGTGTTGAAACGGACAGACAGTGTACACTACACACACCACAACACCAACACCACCCCAACACCACTGTAAAGTGTGTGTACATATTGATATTAAAAAAAAAAAGGGGTGTCCGTTTCTGATAAATGTTTTTCTCTTTTTTTTATTTTATTTATTAGTGAAAGAGAGGGAGAAAGTGAAATAGACAACGCAAAAGAGTGGTGTCGGGAATAAGGTGAACATAAACAGAAAAAATATGAACAAAAACGGGTATATTCTATGATGATGATGATGATGATGATGGGGTAGAGACATTAGAAAAAAAGAGTAGGAGAGTGAGTGAGTGAGAGAGAGAGAGTGAGAAAAGAGATAAAGAGCAAAAAATTGGAAGTAACAGAAAATTATTTAAAATATTCCACTCCGTCGGTCCTTAGAAAAAGAAATTAAAGAAGCTTTTAATAAATGAAGGCGGCCAAAAGAAAATGTATAAAACCAAAAATGTCTTCAATGATATTATAGTTTAAAAAAAAAAAAAAATTTTTTATCTTCTAATTATTTTTTCTTTCCTTCTGTAAAATTAATTTTCACATCAGTATTAACAAAAAGTATTTTTATTCAATGCGCAATATTAAAATTGATGTAGATTTATAGTTAAATATGTTACCCGCAACCCGCACCCCTCACACACAATAAAAGCTATTATTTAAAAAATGACTTTAAAGAATTTTTTTTTCTTCAATAAATTTGATTTCTAGGGTTAAATTATTTGTTTAACAGATAGTAAGTTTAATAATTTTCTAAAAATCAAATGTGAATTTTTGAAGATTATACCATGTAATTATGAGTTTAAAACCAAAACTACTGGAAATTTCCAATGGAGAAGCCATTACGTTTTTTCTTTTCTTTTTCTTTTTCCTTCCCATAATACGAAATATCCAAAAGAAATAAAAATATAAATCATTTTTTTCTGTTGAATAAAAATTGAATGCGTAATTTTGTCATTGTTGTGTGTGTGTGTATGTGTGTGGATATATGTGTGTTGTATAATGTCTGAACGCGTTAGTTGTTGTGCGTGCGCATCTCGCATTTACGAGCAATATGCAGGAATAAATGAACGTAAACGTGTGAGAAATCATTTATTTAATTGTAATTTTGCGAATTCAGGAATTATTTCTTTTTTTTTTTCTCTTGTGAATTAATTTATGCATCATAATCGATTAATGCTATGTAAAAGGTTGGAGGAGGGGAGGTTGGAATAAAAATATATTTTGTTTTAAAAGCCTTTAAACTTTTTTTTTTAAAAAGACAAAAAGCAAGAAATTTAATGAATGAAAAGATTTCTTGAAAAATTGATTACAAAAAAAAAAAAAACAAGAAAAGACTACTGTTTAATAGTGTGGTCAGTGTATTAATATTAATCTTTGGTTTTTCAAATTCTTTTTTCTTCGCAATTATTGGCTATTTTCATTTTTATAATGTAATTCTAAATATTAATCTGCTCTCTCCTTACTGGGCCTCCTGTTCAATTCTGCTGTGGATAATAGAAATTTCTTAGATGTTATGTAAAAGGTGTAAGATTGTAAATTAGTTTATAGAAAGTGAAGAAGAAAAAAATCTGCAAAAGAAAAAAAAAAAACTGATTCCAACCAAACAAACCAAACACAAAAATGAATGAAATGAATGAATAAAAAACCAAAAAAAAAAAAAAAAACCAACCCAATGGTGATCAGATCGAATATATTTTTGAAGGGCGAACAAAATTTAATCAATGGCAAAATAATGTAAATGCATACAAACACACGCACGCACAATGAATAGCGCCGTCCGTCGAATTTAGTATTAAGAAGAAGCGCACCTCACCATACCATTCAATTAATAAGCAAGAAACACTAGCTCTGGCACATGCGCGCCTATACGACGACGCATTTATATTAATTACTTGAATCTTGAAAGATTCTTTTTCTAATTAGCAAGTGATTTTTACTATTCGGGTAGAAACAATGTCAAAGAAAGACTTAAAAAATTTTCAGGAAAGGAAATGATGATAAAATAAATCTATACATACCTGGTTACAAATCTGATATTTTCTGGCTTTTCTAGTTTTCGGGGGGATTTTTCTTTTTTACTATTAATAAGTATATATATATATTATCTAATATATATATAAAATAAATTTATATATATTTCAGGATTGAAAAGAGAAAAAGTCCGCTGTTTTGTGTGTGGAGAAAAATCGTTGTCGTTCTTTCAACTCAAGTCAAGAATTTTCTAATGTTTTTTTTTTCCTTGATGTACAGTTGCTTTCTTGCACTCTTTCAATGTAAGTACCTAAATACCTACATCCAGTCAGCAAAAACACCTCTGCACACCTGTAATTAGCGTTTAGGCAAACGGATTTTGAGAAACACTCGAACTTAGCAAAAGAGCCTCTCTCTCTTTCTCTCGACACACAAGGACGGCCAGTCTAGGAAAAAAAGCCGCAGCGTTTTCACACTCGCTTTCTTTACATTGAATTGATCTCCGTCTCTCCCTAACCAAGTTTTTGCCGCTCACTCTCATCCTCATACTGTCCCTCATTTTGTACCTCCATCTTACTACATTTTCTCACTGCTACTGCACCTCGTTACCTCCCCTTCGTTGCTACTGTCTCTAAAAGCTATATGAATAGTTCCCCTTTCTTGATAACTAGGAGTTGAACTCCCCCTCCTAGTTTAGTCATACTGCGCCTTCTACTCAAGAAAAGTCTACGGAAGAAAAGAATTGATATAATTGAGCTGTTTTTCGAAAAGTGGAAAAACCGTAATGGTTTTTTCCCAAAATTTTCCGTGTGCTTATGGAGGTCGGCGACACGGAGAAATGCGCACGCATGGGCGCGCGCGTGTGTGTGTCTATATATATATATATTTATTTATATCAGATACCACATATACCGAATCAGCAGAAATAAATCAGAATTTACTAATAGTAATTGAAAATATGAATTTAACAAAAGAGAAATTTTTAGTTGCTTTGCATAATTAATAGTATTTGCTTTGATTTTTCTGTTTTATTCTAAATAAAGATGATGAGTCATAAAAGAACGAGAAGCCGGGTTTTTACACGCGCACATACATGTGATGTGAAAATTAAAAAATGAATGTGTTTCCTGTTTTTTTTGGAGTTTTTTTTACGTTTATGTTAATTTAATTTTATGACCACAATGAATAAATATCATTACATTACATACATTTTACATTGATTACATTACATTAGATCTTTATGTCTGATTAACATTTTTTTTTTATCGGGAGACAAAAGGTCAGCTGCTGCTGCCGCTTAGCAAGGAGGCAGCAGCAGCAGCACATTTATTTATTTTCCGAAGATTTTATTCGTTTTCTCTATTTGCATTATTTGTTTTTATTTTTAGATACACTTTTTCTTGGCACACACAAGCAAGGCAAGACAGGAAAAATAACGGAAATGGTGTAACTTGCGAGATAAGATGGCTAGAAAGACAAAAAGAAAGAAAAAAATCATTGAAGGCTAAGAAGACAGATAGACAAAGAAAGAAACAGAAAAATAGAAAGAGAGACAGTGAGGGAGGAGAGAATGAGATATAGACAAAATATAGATTAGAAATAGAAATTTTATGATTGCATGGACACAGACAGAAAATGAAATAAAGTGAAATAGAGACTCAGAGCGATCGTGATGATGATGATGATGGTCAGACAGAAAGAGACAGACAGTCCAGTAAAATAAAAAGTAGAAAGAAGACACAACAAGAAGGAGAGTGAGCAGACAGAAAGAGGGAAAGAAAAAGAGAGCATTCATTCATTATGTGTGACTATAGATGTGTTGGTGTGTGGTGGTGAGTGACTTAAGTACGAACATGTGTATGAATGTGACTGACTCATCATCAACACACCATGCAAACGTGTGCGTGCTGGCTGCCTTGGCTACCGCTCTGCTGCTGCTGCTGCCGTCTCCCTGGCTCTGCCGCTGCTGCCGAGTGCTGCCTGCCTGCCTGCATACACAAGAAATTACATGACTGTTGTTTAGACGTCTTTGTAATTAAGTCTTATTTCTTTTCCTTTAAGGAGTAGAGATTTAAGACTTTCTGTAAGACTGTGTATCTAACACATATATGTGTATAATTTATATTAGTACCAGGTTTATGTGTAATTTTTTTTTAAAGCAAGCAAAACAGAGTATTTTAATCCCTTTTAGAGAAAAATTTACTAATTGAATACCAATATTAATTTTCAGGATGAGAAAATGATGATTAAAGAAAGCTCTGGAAAAGGCCAAAGACTACATCAGCCAATATGTTGTGAAAATAACTAAAGATGAAAATACGTAAGTCTGAATAAGTTGAATGATAATAAATCACACAATGCATCTAATAAATTCAGAAAAATATTATAAATAAAGTTTTGATGGTAAATCATTTTAAAAAAACCCTCCTTACTCATACATCAACCACAATTTATTTAATTTGGGAATCTTCATGACAAAACCTTTATATATATATATTTGATTTTTTTTCTGTTTTAATATTTAGCAAAATAAATGGAAAGTTAAAAAAAATAGCCCACACAATCCAAGAAGAGAGAAACCGTTTATCTTTTGTCCAAACTTAGGTTTTTATTAAGACAGGTCCAAAAATCTTGCTGAAACGAAGGTAGATTGTGATTGGACCTTCAACAACACAAAGGCTCTAACTATTGTTAAAACTATTTTCTTAGAAAAAAATTAATTTTTTTATATTCTTTATGAAATAGTGTTCAAGAAACAAGAAAATCATTATGGCATGAAAATATACGAGCAAATCTTAAACCAAGGAGATTTGATGGGACTATATCATCAAGAATGAACACCATTGATGAACATGTATAATTCACAATAAAAGCAGTAAATGAAACTCATTAGAAACATGGAACTTTAAATTCAGTTCTCCTCATCAATATTCAAACAGAAAAAAACAAAAATTTATTAAACCATTTATTGGCATTTAAATACAGAATAACAAAAGAATGAGTTTAATCATTTGTTGGGGTGAAAATCACTTAAAAGTATTATATATAACTTTACTTATGATTTTCTCTTAAGTACATACATTTTGATGTATTTTTTGTTTTAAATATAGCTTTTCAAATTCTATAGAACTATACACATAAATAGGCATTCATCTTATAGTCAAGAACATAAAAATTGACTTGTAGGGGATATTTCAGGTTAAAAAAGAAAAAAGGATTCTTAAACGTAATTTTGTAAGCAGTTATATTCCAGAACAATGATTCTTTAGATTTAATATTTGATTCTTCTGGGCTGTAATGCAGAGGCAAACTATTTTCCATAAATATAGTATTGCCTTGATCTTGGATATCTTTTCTGTTGTGTACACCAATACCAAAAGACGGCTGTTTCAATTTTTTTTATTAATGTTTCTTCAGCATTATCGTGGTGACACTCCACTGTTTGATCACTTAAACAAATGTAAACAATTACAATTGAGTATTTTTAACATTGACAAGTTTAACATTCATAACCAGTTAAAACTTTTCTGTAGATTCATGAAATTTCTAAGACCATAGTAATGTTTATACTTAGTATACATTTGACATGAAAACTTAAATAATATAAAAAATTAAAATTAAAACAAATTCAAAACCTTTTTTTTAAATTCATTATTTAACTCCAAGAGTTAAAAGTTGTACATATTCTGCTAATCCTGTCTGCTTTATTTCAGAATTATTATTCTGTTTAATTTCACTTAGAATTTGATAATTTTTCATTAGAAATTGACAAAGAAACCAATGTTGTAAAATAAACAGATAAAAATAAAAGGTTGCTTAATGTTTATCACTTAAGAATATATTCTTAAGTAAGTTTACTGTCAGAGAATGGATGATTATTATTCACTAGTAGACCCATACTGTCAACAACAATAAAACCAACGTTGCTTTTTGTTTGTTATATTACTTAGATGGGAGTGTAAGACCTCAGGGGTTAAACATCCTCCTATGCAACCCACTTCTTCCCTGGTCTGGTAACAGAATAAAGGTCATATAGATAAACATAATTTAAACAGTGAGTAACAGGTAAGTGGTGCTCTCTGCTCAGTAGCCAAAGTATTTTGAATGGCAACATTGATACCGATAACTCAAAGAGAGGTTATGGAAAATTTAGTTATTCACTCAGAGTGGCCTGGCCTGGCCTAGACTGCATACTTAGGTTAAATGGTTTGAATGATGCACACAAAACAGATAATGAAGAAGAAAATTATGTGGACCTAGTTACTGGAATTGGGAGTTTCATACCAATGTCAATTAAAGATTTTGATTGGATTCTTTAAAAAAAAAAAAAAAAAGATAATAGTCATCACTTCAAACTTTCTAATCACATCTATTTTCTTTCTGTTGGTGACAAATGAGGAAGTCTGATATTTTTCTATTCCTTATCAGATATTGTTAAAATTCATAGATAAGTAAATAAAAAGGTAAGTAAATAAAGTATATCTTTTTTTTTACCTATTTAAAAATAGATACTTAGCATAATTCTAATGAAAAAGATTTAAAAAGTTCACACATTAAAACAGTACCTCCAAATCTTATAAGATAGTTTGTAAGTTTATACAGTACGTTGTGGTCTCTGTATAATACTTGATTGAGCACCAAACCAAGTTAAGTGCATGGCTGGATTTACACTTTACATCCCTAGACTTTTTTCTTTAAATCAGTGTTATCCTTCACCTAGATGAACTTCGTTGGGTTGATGGCCCTATCTATCCAGGTTTAAGGAATCAGTGTTATCATTTAGATGAGTTCTTCTCCTTAAATAAATGAGCCTATCTGCCAGACGAAGCTGAAAATGAAATTTTTTTTTTTTTTTATTATGAAGAATTGAAATTATATACCTTAACTCTAGAGTCCAAACTTTTACCATTTCTTGACCATCACCATCTCTGTGGCTTCTTTTGCCATAAAATTACCCTGCACAGGCTTGAAGGACATGTCCACCAATGACTTAAATGTAGCCACTGCAGTCAAACCTACCCTGTCCCAATCTGGCTCGTCAGCCACAAGAGTGCCTGCAGTTGATGTTAACTGACCCCTGTACAAGATCTTTGTACACAAATTTGAGCCTAAGAGAGGTAAGCCCCCCCCCCACCGTTAATAGATTATCAATATTTTTAAGGTGGGGGTGCTAGACTCCTTTAAGTATTTTTAAAGTAAGGAAAGAATATTTATATTTTATTTTTGTTGTGTTGCACTGTTGCAGTTTTCTATAGACTATTAAAGAATTATAAAAGTGAAAATAGAAATTATTATTATAAAGAAAGGATTCTGTGTGTCTGAAGCTTACCAAAATTGTTCACTATCAACAAATGTTTAATAAGTTTAACCAATTAAACAAAAAAAAATCTACTGTTTAGTTGTGAGGGGATGAATATTATAAAGAAACGAATTGGTTGGAATAACTAACAAAAATGATATTTTAATGGAAGGTAAAAAACATACCATATGGAAGGAAAGAGATTAGATAATGTCATAAAAAGTGATAAATGATATAAAATCCTACTAAGTCTTAACAGTAGGGACTGGTTTGACGGATGAAGAAAGAAGGAATAAAAGAGTTTTAAAAAAAGGTTGGAAATTTTTAGATTAAAACAAAAAGATAATTTTTTTTTAATAAGTACAAATCTATAATTTACAAACTTACTTTTTCCATTGAATTGGGTAATAGTATTTTATTTAAGTCCCTAAAATATAGCTCTATTCTAAACTAGACATAAATTAAGTAGATATGTCGCACGCCTCACGAGAGCAGCAACAACAAGAGCAGCAACAACGGGTGCGACATACCCCCAAGGCTCGCGGTCTTTACGACTGCTAAATTCACCAACTGATGATAAACTGTTTGAACATATCAGTCGGAGCTGCTAAGACAAATGGACTAAACAGAGAAACAAATGCTAAGAAAGTAGACAGTAATGTAAGAGATATGCATATATATATATTTTCAGAACATTATAATATATAATCTAGTCTATAAAGAACATATTTAACCAAAAGTCCTCACTACCAAAAGGCTCGATTCACCTGCCTTTGGATAAGTTATTTTTTCCATATTTTCACAAACTTTTGGGACAACTTGTATGTTGACGGATTGAAAAAATTCCTTCGCAGGGGACATTCTTTCCCATGCGCTCTATCAGCACATCAAGTTTGAGCCTGCTAGGCCCAGCCATCTCAGTCTATAAGGAACATACGTAACCGAAAGTCCTCGCTACCAAAAGGCTCGCTTTGCTCGCCTTGGGATAAATAGCACATATCCCATGTACCATGGGACTTATAGCTTTAAGATAACTGTGAAGCTTAGTATGATATATACTCAGTCGAGCACTAAACCAAGTTAGACACAAGGCCAGTTAATTACTCCCGAGGATTTTGTAATCATTTTGGCTTTAACCTAGATGAGTTACTCTCATTGCATTAACGGTTATTATCTACCTGGAATTTTGTGCTCTTACCCGGGCTTTTTATATTCAGTGTTACCCTTCACTTCGATGAGATGCTCTCCCAAGTTAACGAGCGACATCTGCCCGAGGCAGCTAAAGTGAATAAAATATTTTTGACGGGGGTTTGAACTCGCGTAATACGATTTCAGACATCCG
This sequence comes from Idiosepius hallami, assembly GCA_034780655.1. Lineage (NCBI taxonomy): Eukaryota > Metazoa > Mollusca > Cephalopoda > Idiosepiidae > Idiosepius > Idiosepius hallami. Next base: position 1,457 of record JAUZSX010319532.1, on the reverse strand, counting down.
AGGTTACACTAATGCTCCACTGTTAATATGTTACTTTAACTTAATGTATTATAATTGCTTTTTTTCTTTCGAGTGTTTTGCTCGACAGAATAAATGTTTCCAGTTTAAAGGGACAGTCTAATTCTATCGTCCAAGCTATTTTCTACTTGAGTCAGAGTTTTAACTCATAAAATACGATTTCAGACACCCAAGCTTATACCAATGCTCCACCGTTAATTAATATGTTATTTAGCTTATTAGTATGTTATTTTAACTTAATGTACTATAACTGTTTTTTTTCTTTCGAGTGTTTTGCTCGACAGAATAGATGTTTCCAGTTTAAAATGACAGAAAAACTATTTCAAGCTGATGACTCACTTAATAAAGATTAGTAAGAATAATAAAGATAATTTCTTAATTGTCGTCTAATTTAAAGTCTTGATTTTTCTTTGAAAAAAAAATAAAAGGATAAAAATTGTATATAAAAAATGAATATCAAAGATTTTCCGTGTATTTTTCAATTATTTTTTATTTTTATTTTTTGTTCATTTTTTATGTATCCTTCTCATTGAGCAATTTAAGATTTGTGAAGCCAACGATTACCGATTCATTATTTCGTTTTCAAGAGGGTTCATTGTAGGGACAGGAAAACATCTCTAGTGGGAGTGGCATGGTAGGTTTTGGGGTTTTTTTTATCATTAAATCTAAGATGAGAATTGATTGCCATCGTTTGGAAACATTGCTTGTCGATACGTGTCAAAATGGATCAGAACAGAGAAGACAATCAGAAAACAAAGGAAAAAAATCATTAAATACATAAATCTATTAATGAATTTAGATATAATTGTAGTGTTTAGATGCACTTCATATAGATCTTAAAGTGTAAAATTCACATCTAAGCTAACATCGGTGACATTTTTAAATAATAGGCGTAAAACTCTGACTCAAGTAGGAAATAGCTTGGACGATAGAATCAGACTGTCAAGTAACATATTAATTAACGGTGGAGCATTGGTATAAGCTCGGGTCTCTGAAATCGTATTACACGAGTTAAAACTCTGACTCAAGTAGAAAATAGCTTGGACGATAGAATCAGACTGTCCCTTTAAACTTGAAACAGCTATACTGTCGAGCAAAACACTCGAAAGAAAAAAACAGTTATAATACATTAAGATAAAGTAACATAGTGTTATGGGTGACACCCCTCCACTCAATAGTGGTTTGACTCTGGGTACTTCCGGTAACCATCTGACTGGCATTATTTAACCAGAAGCGATTCTCAGTTTAGGCAGTCATTCTCTCAACTTAACAAAATGGTGACGGGGGTGAGATTCTAATTCACAATTACAACAACTGGCAACACTAGGATGAGATTCAAACTCATAATTACAACAACTGGCAACACTAGGATGAGATTCGAACTCACAATTACAACAACTGGCGACACTAGGATGAGATTCGAACTCACAATTACAACA